>APFE031478099.1:0-39669 GCA_000404065.3 Pinus taeda | reverse complement strand
CCAATCAAGAGCATCCTCTTCTAAAGATAAAACAAAAAGCCTCATCTTCACATCCTCACAATTAGCAGTGTTACACCATTTAAAGATACAAACATTAAAGTTTTTCACATTTGATGTAGCACTAATGGCATTGTTACCTTGAAAGGAAGGCAACTTTTCAATAGCCTTGTCAGGGATATTGTGAGGATAGCCATTTATGTTAGTGAAGTCACAAGGAGCAAAAATATCATTCATGATGCTAGGCTCCACTTGTTCTTGAAAAAGCAAATGAATATCAGAAATAGCCTCTTGCCCAAGACTAGCAAGAGCTCTACTATGAGAAAGTCTATTCAACCTCTCTCTAAAAACCCTTTCAGGATCAGGAGAGGGGCTAACTAGACCACTTGAATTTCTCCTGGTAGAGACTCTTGCAAAATTTGGATTGAGTGGAGTCGCCACTTGAACAAGAATCTAAATCTGAAGCTCAAAATGCTAAAATCAAAAGGTTAGTCGATTTCCCAGGTACAAGAAAGCTTGTCCCCGGCAACGGCGCCAAAAGAATGTTGACCCTGCCGCCCGCACCTACCTACAAGTCAGTGAGAAAAGCCTTCAACCCCACAAGGTGTGGTTGGTGGCAGGGAACTCAGAGAAGGGGTTGTCACACTAATCCCAACTCTCCCCGTTTAAGCTATCTCCTAGACTAGCTAAGGGGGGTGGTCCCTAATGAAAAGTTAAGCTAAAAAAAAAACAAAGATGTGAGTTTCTAGGAGAATTTGTTAGAGTTAGATAGATTGTTTATCTAAAATCTATAAGCAAAACCTGATATGAGCAATAGCCATTAACACATGAGATAAGCATGAAACACATAAACGACCAGTGCCTTCAAAGCGTTGCTCTTTAAGAAATGATTTTTTTTTTTATTTTTTATATTTTTTGCTCAGAATGAAATCAAATGCTTTCAAATGAAAGAAGAAAATATGTGATAATTTTTCAAGATAGAAACTAAGCAAAGGGCTCAGAAAACCCCCTCTTAAATAAATCTTTTGATGTCTTATGAGATTGCTGGCTTGAACAACTTGTGGGACCTTTGATATCCTTGGAGGTGACTATTCCAACCGAAGAAGTCCTCACACTCCAATAGAGCTGGCAACCTATCCCTTGAAAACACAAAAATGCTTGCAAACCAATTGTTAGTGCAAAAGAGACTTGGCATATAGAGACCAAGTTGAGCTTGTCATTCAACTGAGAATGACAAGCTACAACAAGTGTACAAAATATACCAAGCCCAAAGGAGATTTGAGATAGCTGCAAATCTCTCCTCCCTAGACAATAATGCCCTAAGGCAAATGCACAAAGAAAAACAACTAGATAGCAAATATGAAATCAAATGAATATCAAATGACACGACACAGGTATACCTCATCAACCAAAGCATGTGCCACAAAAGAAGCCAGTAACCCCAAAGACTTTTATTTATTTATATGAAAGGTAAGTACAAAATCCGACAGAGTCTCCGCCAACCCAACAGCTCGTTCTATCATTTACAATAAGAGCCCAAGGCTCATATAAATAAGAAAATGGGAGATGATCCCAAGGAAAATTCCAAGGACAAGTGGCACAAAGGTGAAGATCCCAAGACCATGTCAAATTCCAAGTGGCTTATATGACTGTTCAATTGCTGGAGATAACTGCCTCTTTGACTTGCGTTAAACTGCTGGTAGCTTGCCCACGTTAACTGCTGAGTTATAAACATGTGGCTGCCTTTGATAGCTACTGGGACTGCCCACGTAATTTGTTGGGATATGAACATGTGTTAAATGCTGTTAACTGCCCATGCAAAACTGCTGTGACTGCCCACCTTAACTTGCTGTTCACGTAAATGCTGTTATAATCTGCGTAAATGCTGGGACTTGCCAACGTAAATGCTGGGTTGACCGTTTAAAATGCTGTCCACGTATACATGCTGTCCAGCTCACGTAATGTTGAGTAATATGCTGTGTGTGGGCCAGCGTATATACCTTAGTTGACTCGCTGTGGACTGCTGTGGCCTACGTGGATACCTGTTGTAGACCACATATTTTTGCTGCCCACGTAACTATGTGCTGCCCACGTAAACTTGAGTAATATGCTGATACGTATGCGTATTTTCTGATTGGGCTGCTGAGTTATTCGTAGATCATGGTGGGCTGAGGTGGGGTCCATACCCATTCATTTAACTTTACACTTTAATACATACCATTAAATACATATGAACTCAACGCTGGCCCGTTTGACTTTGACTTTCCTTGACTTTGACTTTCTGTTGAAACTTTGACTTGAGGTGGGCCCCACATTGCATGCCACATCACCCTTGACTCTCTGCTTAATTTCCATGTCAAAATTTGACTTATTTTGACTTTGGAAAAATTTATAAATTTTTCGAATTATTCATTTTTTTGAATTTTTTCTTCATTTTTGATACTGTCACTTGAAAAATCGGCTTTTGAGGGACTCTGAGTCATTTTTTGACCGCCAAAGTAGGCTCTAGGAGAATGCTGGGCCTCTGAGGATGAATTTCGAGTGGTCATACGCCCCAAACATTTCCTAAGGCCACTTATTTATGCCTTTACATAAAAAATAATTAAAAAATCCCGTTTTGCGGGAAATTTTTAACTATTAAAAAATCCTACTTAGACCTAGCCAAATTACACGAAACTTTTTGTGTGATCTAGTATGGTAATATACATCGACTCCAGACACTAAGATGTGTCAGGGGCTCAATCTTCAAACCGTCACCTCGGTTTTGGGGTAAAAATGAGTGAAAAAATCCAGAGAATTATCCGCCTCTAAAAAAGAAGGGATAATTAACCGGATAAAAAAAACACTCCAAGGTGTACTCGTTTGCTGATCGAGTCCCACATCCTAGGCCTGTTACAAATTCAAGAAAATCATCATACTAGCATCACTTATTACAATTCCCCGCAGGGTGTGGAATCTGGGTACAAAGAAGAAAGATGATGAGAAGATAGAAGGAGAGTTAAAAAACTCTGTTGACTGATGACATCTGATGGTACAAGTGTCCTCTGGATCATCCTTGGGCATGGAGTCTTCACATAATCATCAGGTGTTACTCCAGTAGTCAACAGGGCCTTTTGTTAACTCAACTCTTTCCATTATTGCTCAAATTGTTCAATTGGGTCACAAGCGCTGCTTAGCACAGATTTTTCCAAGGGGAGAGCTCACCCTTCCTTCGATGGACTTCGAGTGCCACCCTAGGGAGGTAAATTCCACTACCATAGAGAGCGAAATTTATGGATCCTTGGAGTGTTCTTCACCCAATTCCCTCAACCAGTTCGTACTCCAAGGAGGACATAGAAGCTAATTAGTGCCACTCATTTCAGCGAGTTCCCAAGGGTGTTTTGCCAGGAGAAATTTGGGGAAGTTGCTTCAAGGGTAGGCCAACATTTGTGGAGAATTTTGGAGCTTGAGGTAACTGCCTTTGAGAGAGACTAATTTGTCAAGTTTGGGCCTGTGCAGGGGGTCACTGGACATAGATTTCATGGTGTTGGGGCTCAACCATTTTGTGCCAAAAACACGTGGAGTCTCTCTCCTGCTTCAGGAGGAATTTCCCGGAGCATTTCTACAACAACTTGGGGATGAATAAGGAGAATTTTACAGCAGATTGTGCTACTAGGGACGCAGTGTTTGGATAGGAGGGCGTAGATCCAAAATAGGGTAATTACGGGAGGTCGAAATTAGCCCAAACCCTTTCTGGCTTTTTGTGGGTTTGGTGAGAGGAAACTGGGGCTAATTTTGCAAAATTTTCTGAGCACTAGAATTGGGTCAAGTCTTCATCTCTTCCAACCAGCATGCAGTTCCACAAGGGTCAGCGCAGACTTCTTGGAGGGGAGCCATTCTACGACATTTGGGCAGTTGTTATTCATCACCTGGGACTTGTAGCTTGCTTTGAGCAAGCCCGGGTTCATTCCTTCCATTTCATATTATACTCCCTCTATTATATAATGAAATTCGCCCATTTTGGTGTGTTTCTGAAGCATTTTTGGTTATCTAATCGTGTGTGCAATTTATTGTGTTCGATGTAATGTATTTGCTTTGTTTATCGTTGTTAATATCCACTATGAATACTACATAATTTTATTAATGTCCAATAAATGATCACAAAAGTAGGTCAATGGGACTAAAGAAGAGTACAATCAGTATGAAGCCAATGTGAGTGCAATCACAGCTCTTGAAAATGTTGAAAAAAAACAAGCAATAGTGTTGTCACAACACACATAAAAGATCATGGCATGATACAAAATAAAGAATAGCCTGCAAAGAAAGAAAGATTGAAATAGGAAGATCTAGCGATGGAGCTAAAGATGTCAATCACTCCCGATTCTAATGGTTGATGATGAGGAAGGTGAACTCAGCACTAGCTTGCTATCGAGTCCCCTAGAAACCAACAATGGGTTCAATTGTATGATCCTAAGGGGGTTGTAGGAGCAAGAGATACTCCTAGCATCCAAGGTCCAAAAAAAGAAACTTTGAACAAACAAATCTTTGGCCACTTCCATGGAACTAGGAAGTAATCAAATGAAGCTCTACTTCAGAACTATCTAGAACTGGTCCCTCTAGTGTTTTGAGGGCATGTGAACTAATGCACGCCTCAACAAAGCCGAATTGGTCCCAATGGTAGACGTTGGTATAACTCTTCATGGGAGGAGAACATCTCATATCTCATGTAGGTGTTTCAAACTCTAAAATACATAAATTGCTAGCAAACCTTAAGAAATGTGAGTTTTCTCATCAATCATTGGTGTATTTGGGGTACATGGTCTATGGAGGGGAACTCAAGATAGATCCCATAAGGATGGAGGCCATCATGAAGAGGCCAATTCCTACTAATGTCACTAGAGTTAAGAGCTTTGTTGGGGCAATGCAAAACATGCGAAAGTTCATCCATTCTTTTCAGTGATAGCTATGTCACTCCATGTCGTAATAGCCAATGGTAATAGTTTCCAATGGAGAAAGAATCAGTAGAAGACTTTTGATGAGCTAAAACAAAGATTAGTCAAGCACCAATTCTTACACTGCCTAACTTGTATAATCCTTTCAAGGTGGAGACAAACGCAAGTGAGAATGCCATGGAAGAAGTTTTAATGCGAGGAGGTTCTTACACTGCCTAACTTGCAGAAGCCTTTCAAGAGGGAGACAAATGCAAGTAGGAATGCCATCGAAGCAGTTTTGATGCAAGGAGGTCAGTCAGTATGCCATCATTCAAAGATGTTTCATAGGAGTAGTTTGTAATTATCCTATATAAGCTAAGGATCTCTATGCTCTGATTCAAGTTGTTAAAAAGTGGAAGCATTATCTAATGAGCAAGGAAATTGTTATCCACACCAACCACCACAATATTTGCAAGCCCATAGTAAGCTACAACGACCTAAACATTACAAGTGGATCAAGCTTTTGCAACAATTTCATCTAGTCATCAAATATAAGAAAGGCAACACTAAAAAGTTGGCAAACAGGCTATTGAGGCCACCCACACCCATGATCACAACTCTGGGAACTTTTATGCACATGGATCCTTTTATCCATGTCGCATACAAAGAGGTATACACAAAATATGAGTACTTTAAAGAGGATTCAACAACTATAGGGCCAAATGTAGAAGAAGGTGACGATAAGGCTAACTATCGTCTCCAAATGGGGTGCACTACAAGATACATGAGGCCTATGCTCCTAAAGTTGAATTGGTTGCAGCTTATCAAAGAGGCTCACACCTCCAAGATTACAAGACATTAGTGTTGATAAGACAATTGCCAACTTACAACAATATGTGTATTGGCCCAAGATGCAACTTGCAATATTAGAGGATGCATGTCTTGTTATACCAGCAAGCCCAATAATAGAAAGCAAGGTGTATACCATACTTTATCTGTACCCACTCCACCACGGGAATGCATTTCAATGGATTCTGTTAGAGCTTTGCCAACAACTAGGAAGGGACATGACTATCTATTTGTGGTAGTTGACAGATTCAGCAAAATGTGCATTCTTATCCCTTGCCAAAAGACCATCAAAGAACTAGAAGCAGCAAACATGTTCATAAAATAGGTCTAGGTGCACCACCATGGGAAAGCATTTCAATGGATTTTGTTAGAGCTTTTCCAACAGCTAGGAAGGGACATGACTATCTATTTGTGGTAGTTGGCAGATTCAACAAGATGTGCATTCTTATACCTTGCAAAAAGACCATCAAAGAACTAGAAGCAACAAACATGTTCTTTAAATAGTTCTAGGTGCACTTTGGGATACCAAGGAGCATCATCTTAGATAGGGATACAATATTTCTCAATGCCTTTTGGACTGTACTTTGGGAAGAGATGGACCCTAAGTTGAAGACATTTACAACATTCCATCCACGGACTAAACAAAAGTAGTCAACAAGACTTAGGTTTAAGTTTTGAGGGGTTACAATCAGAAGCATTCAAAGACTTGGAATGAAAATCTGATCTACATCAACACTCTTATAACAAAGTAATTCATACTTCTATTGCTAGGTCCCCATTTGAAACTTGTTTTGGGTATTTGGCACCTTCACCCTTGGATGTTGTTTATGGACAACAAGGAGCGAAGGAAGACAACAACGGAAAAACATTGAAAGCAGAGATGTTTGTTGAAAGATTAGCCAAATCCTTTTGCAAGTACAAGAGGCCCTAAAGAAGTCACAAGAAAGATACAAGGCCCAACATGACCAACACAAAACAAGGAAATCATTCAAAGTGGGAGATGGAGTTTGATTATAGTTGAGTAAGGAAAGACTACAGAGTCTTGGTAAGAAGATCAAGGCTCTTCTATATGGTCCTTTTGAAGTAATGGAAAAGTTGAGTGATAATGCCTGCAAAGTCGACCTATCCCATATTACTCAGTAGTGAATGTGGAGAATCTAAAACTCTATGAAGGTTCCATGTTGGATCAAGACACTGAGCAAATCATACCTACAATAAAGGACCTAGCCCTAGAAGCTCAAACAAAGTTGGTAGAAGATATAGTTTTGTAGAGGAACTCCAGAACTACCAAGCAAGGATAACATGACCTTTGGCAGAATGGGTTAAAAGAACAACTTCTAGGCAAAGAAAAATGGTACTTAATGGAGAAGGTAGAGGAAAAATTTCCTCATCTCATTTCATAAAAGCTTTTGGGGACCAAAATCATCCCTAACTCGAGAGGTATTATCCAAAATGGATCATTGTAAAATTTGTCATATATCTTAGTACTTTCTATGTGGAAAAACTGGAGGAATTGGATAGTAGGGCCTATTTTAGTGGCAAGTCTCAATTTGAAAATTTGGGGCCAAGAACCTTCTCAAGCCATTTTGATGCATCAAATGACTTTTTTTGGGTCCAAACTTTGTAAGTAGAGCCCTAACTCCTATATGTTGTTCTACATAGCAAGATCTTTCCAACGGTGCAAAAATCACCTCAATCAGAGCTTGTGTGTGGAATTTATGCCTCTGGCAAGTTGACCTACCGTGTTAACCACCATGGTACAAGTGGATGCCACATCAACCCCCATTACTAACATGTGGGGCTAACAATGTGTGGGCTTACAAGAAGATTCTAGTAAGTCCAAAATTTGACCAATAATTAAGGACTAAGGATGCAAAACCCTAAACCTAGATAGCTATCGAGTTATGTTAAATATTGAGCCACCAGGAGGACAAGGGATTCCATTATTTAGTATTGTACTCATTCCATAGTTGAGTAGTGTTGGAAAATTAGAAAGGGAGTAAAGATTTTCTTGATCTTGATAATTACTTGTGATGCTTCTTATTATTAAGATTCTTTATATCTTCTTTCTTTAGTTCATCAAGCAATTACAAAAAGCAGCAGCACATAAAACAATAGACACAAGATGTAGGCACATGCCAAGGAAAAACCCCCCTCGAGGGGAAAACCTAGTCAAAGTAATTCTTCCTTTCAATAGTATTCTTTGAGACTCTTCACGTTAGACAAAGACCTGACCTTCTCTCCACACCAGGTCAACCTCCAGAAGATTGACCTCTTCCCAGCAACTTCGACTATGCATCAGCTAATAGCTTCCGGTGGCAGTCCAACTTGGAAGACTTCGACATCGCAATCTAGAGCACGAAACAGAGACAGACCACCACCAAAATTTCGATTTTCCTTGACTCCTTAGACTCACCCAAATTCACATTCACTTCGACTTCCCAGCTACCCACTTCGCACTTCTACCCAGCAACAAAATTTTCACACTTCTGCCCAGTAGAGAGAATTCGAACTTGATAAGAAGTGATGCACCAAATGAATTCGATGTCCTTCCTTTTATAGGCCCCTTGTGGGTTCAAATAGGCCCTTAGGCCGACATGATCTTCCCTTAGGCCGACATGGTGTGGAAGTTACATAATTCATATTTGACTCAATACTTAACCTTTTTACGTGATTCAAAAGCCCAAGAAGGGTCTCTTTAAATGTAAAATAATTCTATAGACTCAGAATAAATCCTAGAAGTCCTCAATGGGGACTTTGACCTAAAACATGGTGACCCAAGCATGAAACCCATGCTTTAATATGTCACAATAATAATAATAATAATTATTATTTTCTCTATTCTTTTGACAAGTACATTACATGATGACTCAAGTACATTATTGAAGACCGAACATAGTTACTTTTTCCAACATTCCCTCTTAACTAGGGAGGTATTCATAATGTAAAAATACAATAGAAGATCTCAAACTATATGAACCATGAAGAACTTTAGGCACCGCAATGCCATGGACTAGATTCCTGACCAGGGAAATCTATCCAGGTGGGACTAAGATGGACTCAAGCTTCAGCCCCTCTAGGTACCATCAGGCTTACTTGCTAACCATCAACCCAAAATCCAAGTGCGTGTTAGAGCTCAATGACCAACGCCGCCTTTCCAACTTCTAGACATCAACACAATGTGTCAACCAGATGTCCTCCAAGGCAATGCTTCACTCACAAAGTCTCAACACCCCTTGATCCAGCAGATCAAGAATAATGAATCTCTCCCAATCAAATCCTTCGAGAGATTCACCCGTACAAACACAACTCCAATCAATAATATTCTTTCACATGTACATAATCAAATACAAACCTCCGGGGTCTTAAAAACAACAAATGTTACTTCTCAACTTTTCATAGTAGGACTATCAACCGAATCTTTGACTGAAGATTCCTCAATCATATGATTTCCTTCCTACTTCTTATGCAGCAACATATCCTCCAAAATTCATTCTTCAATTAATACCAAGCTATGCCCTCCCTCTCAACCAGGAAGCACCTCTTTATCCGAACTCTGTCTTAATCTTAGAGAGATCTCTTCTATTCATGCTTCCTTCAGGAGATCAGCTTCTTCTTTTCAACATCAGAGAATCATTCGTGGCTTCCAACCATTTCAACAGAGTTATCATCATCCCCATCATGCTCATCACATCTTCACCAAGTTGAAGATTGTGTACCTGCATATCTTAAATAGCAAGTACAAAAAAATCTATAGAAGCATGATGTTAGCCATATCAAAATCATGTTAGCATTTCATAGATCATATACCCAGACTTAATTACAAACAAGAGATATATACTCTTCAACATCTTGCTAGGGACTTTATACACCCTAGAGTACTTCATAACAACATTCATTCCATCTAGGGTTTCAATGTGTCTTCCAAAGGTATGACATACCTTACTACAATGTAATGTTCCTAAATAGGAATACTAGTGATATAAAGCAAATAATTTGTTCAGCAAAATATCAAAACGAAATATGCATTAAGCACCCATAAAAATGCTGGAAATAGTGAACTATTGAGCCACCTTATTACTTCTTTGAGGGCAAAATACAATAGATAATAGAATGGTGCACCTCGGCTTGTCTCAATGGACAAACATGACCAAAACCAGGTGAGAAATGGCCGAACCGATGACTGCTCCAACTGTGGCACCAATCTGCACTGCACTGCCCAGAAGACTGCCTTTTCTGCTAAGTTCGAATGGTTGGAAACACCACTTCCTGTGCTCAGAAAATTATAAGATTTGAGCCCCGAACTCCTTGGCCTAAACCCAGAAAAACACACGAAGGAATTTAGTTGGTTTAGACTCTGAAATTCGACCCCCAAGGAGCCCAACTTCAACTCCAACTACAAAACTCGGCCTGCTAGATTCTACTTGTAAATCCTCCAGGAAAATGTCCCAAAGTGCTGGGTTGACCCCTACTACAAATCCCCTAACTTCCCGAATGAGCTTGCGGCCTGTAGCACCTGCTCCTAAGCCCCACGAAAATGTTGGACTGGCCCCTCCGCGCTATCCCCAAGCCCAATAATTCGAACTGCTGGATGTTGACTCTGTTGGCTCCAAAACTCATAAGAAATGTTGGCCTACTGCTACTCTCCCAATCCTCTGGCTCTCTCGGCAAATGATTGATCAATGTTGGCTCCAACTCCTGCGTATTCTCTAGATAGCCCAGAAATACGCACTCCCTGTATGTGGCTGAATGGTAGTGTTGTGACACACAATCGGATCTCCTGAAATGCTTATGGAACTGCCTCCCTAGGGCGAGCACGGAAGGTCCCCCGAAAGAAAGGTTGAATCTCGCGCTTGAGATATTCATGGCTAAACAACTGGTTGACTCAGCGAAATAGCAAAGCTAACAATCAAGTAATTCGATTTGCAAGGTGTAAGAATGAATCCAAATTAGAGCTTCCTCCTTTTATCTCCTTGGACCTTCCTTGCCTCATCTAGGCCCCTCCATCCAACTATTCGAATTCCCTCCAAGCCATTCGAATGGCCTAGTTCGAATTCACATGTGGGTGGCCCCCACATTCCACTAGCAGCCGAATAAAGTCGAATTTCCTCCTAAGTCCCTAAGTCGAAAATGCTGGGTACTTTTCCTTAGCCAAAATTGTGCAAAATTGTGTAGCAACACCCTGTTACAAATGTATTTGAGAAAGGACATGACATACAACATATAGAAAACCCTAGAAACAATTCAAAATACATATGTCAGACTTCTCACTAGGGATTCATACAGATCCTAGATTTCATAGAAAAGAATTATAGCTTAGTCATTAACCTCACCAGCTTTCACTAGGGTTAGTTCCAAACCCCTAGATTTTTAATCAACCATCAATTAGTCACTAACATGACCAACTACTACCAGGGTTAGTTTGCAAACCCTAGATTTTCAAGCAATCATCAGACTCAAAACAAAAATTCAAATTTCAACAATCACTTCACAAATCTCAAATTATCATATAGTCAACATTCATCAAAGATTTCTACTTCAACTAAGGTTCAACTCCAAAACCCTAGAATTCCATTTTCACAAATTCAACAATCTTGCACAGATCTCAAATCATCATATTTCAGAGATTTTACTTTGACTAAGGTTTAACTTCAAAACCCTAGAATTCTGCAATCTCAACAATCATTAAATACATAGATCTCAGATTGTTACATTTCACAACAGACAATGTCACTACTAGGATTTAACTGCAAAACCCTAGATTTTCATTTTCAACAATCATCTTATAGATTTCAGATTGTTATCACACATACTAGACAATTTTAACTTTACTAGGGTTAGCTACAACACCCTAGATTTCCAGATATCATCATCCTAGAATCTCAAACAAGGACTTCCATTAAATCCTAAAACTTATGACCATCAATGACTAGGTCAGCACACATGCCTAGGAATTCATAACCATACATAAGCATACCATATGTGGGATTTAAGAGCATAATAAAGGATGAAAAGATTTTGCAGTAGCCATTCAAGCCATAGTATCAAAGGAAACTCCATAGTGAGTGCCTTATTCTTTGTATTTGCATTTCCATAAGAAAACAGAGCAGAGCATAAAACTCACCTTCTAACTGGGTTTTCTCTTGTACTGAGTTTCCCAAAATGCATCTTGTTTTTTATTATGTGGATGGTGTGTTCTTTTGTTCATTTCTTTCATTTTTTATTTCAGATATTTTATCTGGGATCTAAGAAAATAAAGATTAAATTGCATAATCTAAGACTTCAAAATATTATAGAACTGTTGTGATGAACTATTCCAGTAGAATATCCACCACTACAGTTTATAAATCAGGCATCAGTGCCAACTCCACTTGTATGCCTTCATCTTATTCCTAAAGTTTGTTGGACCAAGGTTGCCGAAAGCGTTCCCCCCCCCCAAGCGCCCCAATCAACTCTAGCCCTGGAACCTCACTCCAAGCAGGTGTGCTCAAAGAGTGCCCGTCGAACATGCTCCAAACCCTTTGGGCACACTCCCTGCCAATTCGAGAGCATGGCACTCCCAAGGATGCTCCCAAAGCTTAAAACCATGTTCCCTAGGCTCTCCCTAATGGTAATGTAAAATTATTGAAGTGGCATTTCCTTTATCTTAAAGGAAATGTCAACTTTTACTTAAACTTTTAACATTACCATTAATTGTTCAAGATGTTTGAGAGTGGTTCCAACCTCCTCGAACTTCATATGGAAAAAGTAGAATTTCATATCCCATTCAAAATTTAGTTGGCTTAATAGTTTTCAGGATTTCTAAAAATGATGGGATTGACATTTTCATTAGATTCTATCATATATGAGAGTATGTGGTCAGCATTTAATCAAGAGGACCAAGCCATAAATGTATCCCAATGTTGGTGGTGTTGATTGTTGAAATCCTTTGTCAGTGATTTAGCAAAAAGGTACCCTTCACCCTAACCAAAGTTATTGATCAAGCAAGCATGCTAAGCTTTTTCTACCATATTTTAAGGATTGGATTAGGTAATTTCATCGAAATTTTGTGGTGTCGATTGCTGTCCCTATATGATTGAGGTTGAGGAAAAGGCTAGACAAGAGGCAAAGAATGAAGGATGATAGTAATGATGAGGATCTCAATATAACCAATGGTGGAACATTGCTTGTCAAGGAGTGGTGGAACATGCATGGTGATGCTACCCCATAGTTACAACATTTGAAAACATGGGTGCTTTCACAATTGGTGAAAACCTCTTCTGTAGAGAGGCATTTAGCAACTGGCTCAGTTTATTGTTTTGAACCTTTAATCATTCATTCTTCAAAGAGTGGATGGCCTAGTTTGTAAAAATAACTATTTTGCTCATGTTATTGTTGACAGTTACTAAATAAGCTATTTCATTCCATAATTTAATGGTATACTTTCTATTATATGGCTTAAAATTTTGTATTTTTGTTTGGAATTAATAGAATCTAGATTTTAGATGGTTGACGCTCAAATGATTAATCCCACTCCCAAAAAATGCTCCTGCTCCACTTCGCCCACTGGCTACTATGTGTTGGACACCTTCTTAATAAAGGTCATATATGTGGATGCTCCATTATCAACATACCAAACTACGCCAGAAATGGTGTTAAGGACAAGGCATGATACTATAGAGAAAGGTGTCTCAAGTCTAGATGCCAATGCATCCTCTCCTATTGAAGCTTCTGCACTCCCTACAAATTCCCTATGTTATTCCTTGGCATTTTTCCTCTCCATACACTAAGATGCATAATGGTCCATTTTGTGGCAATTAAAACACTTCACAAAACTCAAGTCTTTTCTCCCTTGGTTCAAAAAAATTGACTCCTTCTCCTTGCCCTCTGACCCAGCCCAGGTCCTCCTTTCTTGCCTCCTCTCCTCATCTTCCCAATTATGACTATGTTCCAGATCTTTTTCTCTTTGGCTAAAACAGTCTATAGTTTACTCTTCTCCTACATGAAATCATCCCAAATCTTCTCAAAGTTAAGAAACATCTCACAAACATAGACACCACGAATAAAAAATTCCCAAGAATGAGAACCCATGTAATGCTATGAGCACCAATTCTTCCTCTTCAACCTTCACCTCAATAGCAACAGCTCAATCTCGAAGGCTGGTGATCTTCATCATATTGTTGGCCATTGTGTCTATTTCACTCACATGTGTGGTAGCAAGTGATTCTTCAAGAGCATCTTACAAGGTACAAAGTGACCAAGGCATCATACATCTCCTTTGTCTTCTTCTTCTCTATGATGTGAGGCATCAAATCGTCCTTCAGCAAATCAAGTATGATTCACTTTGCTTTAGCAGCCTTTTTTATATGCTCAACAAGCTGCAGAGGATTAAAAGGGGTTGTAACCTTCACATAGGGGTTGTAACCTTTGCCTCCATAAGACATCACAGATCAATCTCCTCTAATATATATGCATTATGCACTTACATGCAAGTTGGATGTGTCTGCTAGGAAATCACACTCTCCAAGACTGAGACTTGTCATCTCTGCAACTGATGAAATCACACTTCAGCAAATAGAACAACAACAAAATAAATCCTATGTGCAAGCTATCCTATGTGGAAATCACTTATCATATGCCAAAACAACCTTTCAATCACTGGAAGATCCTAGGCACCTCACCCAACAACCAATCATAAATCCTAGTGCCTCTCAGAGGAGAGGCACAAATCATTTTCAATCACTAAAGCTATGGATTGCACCCTCTCTCATAGGCACAAATCAGCTTTAATCACTAAAGCTAGAGTATTACAGCTGAAATCCTCTAAAAACTCCCTCTCATAGGCAACAGCCTTCTTCACATATGGATTCCTAGAAGAATTCAGATCTGCAGCTCTGATACCATGTTAAAGTTTTCAAACCATGGCATGTAGATTCTGCACTCAGAAGATTTAACATAACGGCTAGGAAACAGAAACACTAAACTTCAATCAAAACTGCAGAATTTGAGTATGTTAAACTACAAACACATCACTCTAGAAAAGAACACACGGATATGAATTATCAATTCCACATCTGTATTCAATAACTGAAGAGAAATACACAGAAATAGCTCAAATCCTAACAAATGCACTCGAAGAATAAACACCTCCAACCTGGCTTTCTTTTATAGAATAAGACAGGCTAGGGATTACCAAAATAAGGACACCACATGCACAATGCCTAACTTCGAATAGGTAAACCTAACCCTAAATCTACCTAGGATAAAGCACCTAACCTGCATGAGAGATGATGCCTAGAATAGAGCACCTCCTACCTAGGAAAGTGTGCCCTACTCTAAATCTGGAACCCTTCTGTAGTATGCATTATTCCTAAACATACATCTGTGACTAAAACAGAACTGAGAAAAGCATTTAGAAGTTAAGAAAACCCAGCATCTTAAATTAAACTGGAAAAGCATGCTAACTATGGCTCTAAGTCTAGGAAACAATCCTGGGCTAAGAAAATGCATGTATACAACAACCATAAGATGCGTATAGCCGATGCACCTCTATTAATACTGTTGCCCCCTCTTACACAAATTGCAATCTGCTGCACGGATCCCAAGGCCGTGCAGATCTACTGAAGGTGTAGACTGTACAGATCTGCCAAGCTGAAGCACAGATAAAAGACAACCACCTTCAGAACAACAGATAAACTTTAATATCACTGCTGCACCAGGCTGATAATCCACACAGGATACAAGGCACTTCTGCTGCAGAATCTGATGCTACAAAACCTGCTGCTGATAAATCTGCCACTGCAGAACGTATCAACAACAACAGATAAAACTAATAAGGATTCTGCCCAGCAGAAAATGATTTGCCTCCCTGCAATCTTGGCCAGATTTGAACAGCAACCAGAATTTTGCAGACTTATTCATAGCAACTTGCACTTTGGCCACATATTTCAATAACATTTGGTCGACTTATACCTCCCCTGAGTGCTTGTGTTTCATGTGTAGAGGGCCAGAACATAACACAACAGAAATATTACAGATATTAATACAAGATATAAAATAGCAGGTAGGAAGAGTAACATGAATGGAAGTGTCTTGTGAATTCCAACATCAGTATGATATGGTGCATGTCAACAGAATAATCACTATGGAAGTATCTAACAGAATTGATAAAAGAACATCATTAAAAATATTAAGAGTTAATTATGGTATCTGTATTAAAGTATGACATGCAAAGCACCAAATCACTCCAGACCATGGTCTGAATGAAGGTGACCATGTTTACCTTAATGTCAGGCGGAAATAGTACAGCAATTTCATTTAGATCCTCAATTACATCCTCAAGATGACGTCCAAGGACACCCAAACATAAGCTAACCAAGCTCCTGCACCTATGATTTGTTGCATTTGAGACTGCATTGCACATTGATCCAAAAGAAAATTAACATTCTACAGATAAAACAAATAAAAACTAAAAGAAAATGGGCTCAATGACAGTTTTGCCTCTAGATTGAAAAACATTTGTCTGATGTACAGTATCAAAACTTTTAACTGATGGTTAACCAAGACCTACTTCATGAAGGACAAAGTGATTAGCACAAATCTCAAACACAGACTAATGGCAGGACTATAAGTTTTTCCCTATTTAATGTCCATGATAAGATTTGACCTTGAATGATGTGAAGGACTTGGCTTCTTGCTTTTCTTCAACGATTGATTTTTTTAAGTGCTTCATGCATTACTTCAAGGAACAAAAAAGTACAACAGTTCAATATAATTACGCAATATGGACAATAGCGAAACAAGAAAGTGTGAGTAAATGAAAGCTAGAAAGTCCATCATACAAGCTTGGGCCCCCACAGGGCGGGACTCAACATCACAGCAAAAAGCATGTCAGTGAACTCATAGGAGTAGAACCAACTCCTGCTTCAAGCTCTGAAAGGCCACAGAGAAACAGAATGAAGAACCTCATTAAAAGCAACTTTACAACAATGTTTTCACAAAAAAGCAATTGCGACCAAACAAACAACCCAAAGAAATCTGCAGTTGTCCCTGTCCATCCAAGCGTTCCCCTGGAGGGGGGCCTTTTAGGAGAGCAAAGCTACAAATAAATGCTAAAATTCAGCCCAAAAGCGAGCAAAATAACATTTCTAAAAAACATGTCGCACCATATCCTCCTAATCACACACTACACAAGTTGAAATAGCAAGGTCGATTTTGTGCAACTTACTCTTGACAGCCAATCTGTGATGAAGTAATAACCAGCCCCAAGCTTTATGTTTAGTAGGCATAAACCTTCCAAATTGATTGACATCATCGCAACCATCTATCTACCAGATCTCAAAGCCTCTTCAAGCAGATCCCTATGTCAAAGTATCACACCAATGCATAAATGTTCTTCAACTCATAGGTATAAACAGGCCACTTTGCCATATCCTATCCTCCAGATAGGACCTTCCCATTGCATTTGCATTTAATAAAAAACAACTCTATGGAATGACATAACAAGACTTGCGAGCAAAGGATAAGCTTCTCGAAAGAACAAGTTCTAAACATTCATAAGTTGCTTTGGAAGGAAAGAAGCATGAGGAATAATATAAATGACCTATTGCTCAACTTATCTCCACAATTGTAATGCACCCAATCTGTGATGAAGTAATAACCAGCCCCAAGCTTTATGTTTAGTAGGCATAAACCTTCCAAATTGATTGACATCATCGCAGCCATCTATCTACCAGATCTCCAAGCCTCTTCAAGCAGATCCCTATGTCAAAGTATCACACCAATGCATAAATGTTCTTCAACTCATAGGTACAAACAGGCCACTTTGCCATATCCTATCCTCCAGATAGGACCTTCCCCTTGCATTTGCATTTTATAAAAAACAACTCTATGGAATCATATAACAAGACTTGCGAGAACAAACTTGTCCACACTACAAATCTTTTGAGCACACTTAAGAGTCCTCCACAATGCTTGAATTCCATAAGTCCTTTCAAAGAAAAGGTATTTCCAGCCAAACTTTTATCGTCATACCTTGGACAGAACCCATGCTCAAACCAGGACAACTGGAATGTCAAGATTTATTGGGATGCTATATCCCAAGCATCCTAGGGACCTTTACACTTGCGACTACAAAGCCTAGAGACTATCTGCCAATTCGTGCACACCCTCTTGAGAAAAACCAAACCTAGGATCACAAAGACCTTCACATTACCACTAATGTCACAGCTGAAAACAACCTAGTCCCTCCAATATGATGAGTCAGTTCAATTCGATGATGCATTAAATGCTACCAAGGAGCATCCCCTTGCACTGCATGTATCATCCACTTGCCTATAAGGTCCACCAATTCAGCTTGGACATTAGGTAGGCCCAAATCCGCTCGAGCAAAGGATAAGCTTCTCGAAAGCACAAGTTCTAAACATTCATAAGTTGCTTTGGAAGGAAAGAAGCATGAGGAATAATACAAATGACCTATTGCTAAACTTATCTCGACAATTAAAATGCACCCAACACATGGCAAGCCAAGAAGAGACCAACCAAAAAGCTTCTTTTAAAATTTGTCCACAATCCACCTCCATTGATTCGCAAGAGAAACCTCTATGCCAAAAGGGGATGCCCCAATACCAAATGATCACCTAGGTGTAACATATTTTTGACATCAAATTCAACTAGTGGCGAGGGATCCTCATGGCCAATTAAAGAAAACATTTCCTTCCTCCTCACTAATGACTTTCCCAACAACTTCCACAAAAGTATCCAAACATAACATCATTGCCTCCACAAAATGTTGGGTCAATTCATGTGTTAGAACCAACTATTATTGTTAACAAGTAGATACTTCTAATTTTCCCTTACATTTGTATTGCGTCCAATAAGCATTTCAGAGTATCAATTGTGATGGCATAGAGATACAACACCAAAGGACATCCTTGTCAAATGGTGAGTTGCAATACAATAAGAACTAAAATCACACCATTCACACTAACACATGTAGAAGTACACAAGAACAAAGTTGCTATAGATTGATGATAAACAAAACCAAATCCCAACCAATCCAACATGTTGTGGATGAAACTCCATTCAACTTTATAATAGGCTTTATCAAAATCAACCTTTAAAAGGAGACCCATTTGCCTAATTGGATAGCCGCTCAAGGCCTTCCCAGGTATTGATAAAATTAACTAGAATAGATCTGTCCTTTATGAAACTTATCACCTCATTGCAAACAATCCTAGCCACCAACAACCGAATCTGCATGGCAAGGTCTTTATCAAGTATTTTAAAGTAGACATTTAGCAAAGTTTGGACCACCAACTACCCACCAAATCCCATTTAAAACCTTTATAAATGAGCTTGATGATCCTAGTGTTAACCAACTTCCCATACCACCCCCCTTAATAGCTTCCAAGAACATCTTCAAACAAGCAAGGCCCACCATATGCCACATATGTTTATAAAATTTGAGTATGAATCCATCAAGACCATAGGATTTATCATTCTTGAGATCCTCCATGATAGTCTCTAATTCATCCAACATAAGCTCTTTAGAGGGAAAGGTCCTTCTAAGGGCCTCCATTCGTCAAGGAACAACCTAATGGAAACTTGGTAGCTTCCCATGGTTTGTTACACACATTTTGTCAAAGTTCCAAAGAAGCAGTTGTACCAAATTTTTCCAAGGATCAAGATCATCAGCCATCAACTTTTTGAGTCATTGTAAACCCATTCTGCAAATTTGTAATGTAAATGATGCTAGTAAGGTCATGTATGTATGTAACAAACAAGGTAAACCTATTATTTGGGTGACGAATTTCATCCTAAGAAGTTTATTGTCTCGCTGATTATCTGTGTTTCTAAACACAGATGATCAACAAAGTTTTTCCCTTCAGCCTTGCCCCAAAGCTAGGGTGGAATTTGTCATCAAAGTCTTAGGTGAGTCCTAGTGTTTTAGTCAAGTCTTTTGTAAAAGTGATTTCGAAATAATTTAAGCTAATTGGCTAAATTATTTTATTACAAGTCACTTGGTCTACTAGATCATATTGTGTCAAAGAATTGAGTGTGTATTTTGAGTGTCTATAACGAATGGGTATTCCCTCTTTGAGAATTGAATTTGTAAAATCTTATGTAAAAAAATATTTTAGTACATGGTCCCTCACACTTAAACACTATGGCTAAAATATTTGAGGGTAGAAAAATAATTAATCCCTTCAAGTGTCAATTAATTAATTTTTCTGGCAAAAATAAAATTAATCGTAATTCAAAAAATTAATTAATTAGAATCAAAAAATTAAAATGTTAGAGAAATTGAATTCTCCAAGTGGAAAAATTCGTTGGTATTGAAGAAATTAAATTTTAGAGGTCCCCCGCCAAGGGAATATTGGAAATTCCAAGAAAAATTGGACCCTTGGACCTTGGTGGTTAAGTCAAAGTCAATTTTTTGAGGAAATTAGCTCAAAATAATTATTTTTGAGCTAATAAAAATGGGTTTAATGAAAAATTCGAAAATTCCTCAAAAATAAGCATTTTTGACTACAGAGATTAAAAGTTGATCAAGGATCTATCAAATGTCGAGATTATTTTGATGGGGATCTAGCCAACTAGTCGTTATTTTCCACATGGAAGATTTATCTATAAATTAGAGGCCATTTGTGTCTCCAGCCAATTGATCTTTGGCTAATGTAACCTTGTAAAAGTTGTAAATCCATTGTCCCACTAGGAACATTTTGATAATCATAATAAAAAACTTTTGGGTGCAATTCATGGTGTCTTTGTCTCACTAATTTGTGGTATGTGTTGGGTACGGGCATTCCTATATTGTGCTTTAAAATTTTATTGAATCGTTATTTCATTGTAAATGATAGGAACATTCTAATAATAATTTTTGGGCTTATCTTAGGTGATCTAATTCGTTATTTGATCTGATAGTTTATTCTTGAAGAATATATATAGTGTTTGCAAGTTCCCCAGCACTTGCACTCCAAGTTCACAAACTGTGGGCACAAGCTGACTATGTTTGGATTCTGAATATTTTATATGATTGTCTAACTTCACTAAAGCTATGGTTTGGCATTTATTTTTCGAAATACGTTTAGCCATTGTCAAGATTTACAAAAAAAATATTCTTAAAAATTATTCTAAGCATTGTACACTTGTATATTTTGTAAATGTATTTTGTATAATAAATTTGTAAATTATTTTATTTTCTAACCCTTGTTTCGCAGCTAGGGTTTTCCGGGGTTTTGAGATTTTGAAATTTGTGTATATATTGGGGTTTTGGGCTATTGTAAATTTATTTGTGCATGTGAGATCAAAGGACAATTGCTAGATTAGAGCTAGATCTAGGCCCTTGAGGGTAAAATCTAGCCTCTACAAAAAAAATCAGGGTCAGCAACTGAAGAATTTTGCATAAATAGAAGATCTGAAGCCAAATAATTTTGTGGCAAGAGTTTCAAGTTTTTCACGCTTCCTAGGCCCAGCGTCCTCCTTTCTCCCAGCCCTCCAACCTCTTACCCCCCTACATCAACCCTTTTCATCCTTTTAGAGCTAGCCGTGGGCCCTTAGAGGCCTCGGCCTCCATTTTTCCCCCAATCGTGGACTTTAAAGGCCTTTTTAGGCTTGGTCATAAGCCTTTAAGGCTTCAGCCTCCCTCCCTGCACCTAGACGGCAGACTTTTAGGCTTCTCGTGGGCCCATCTAGGCCTCTAAGGCCTGGTCGCAGGCCTTTTTAAGCCATGTCCTTGCGTCTGCCTCCCTTCCCTTGCTCCTCGACACTCCTCCCTTGCCTTTTCTACCCTTGTGTCCTCTTGGGCCTCCAAACCCTAGCCACAAGCCTTTTTAGGCCTTTTCCCTTGCCTCTTGCCCTCTTCTCAACCCTAGTTTGCCCTCACTCATCTTCTAGTTGGTCATTTGATTTCTGGACTGAATACTGGTGGGTTTTGCAGGAGATTTTGATGTTTGCAGGTGTTCCAGCCCTTGGAAAAAATTGAGCAAGTTTGGCAAAATCTTTCTAGGCCTAAGGCCTTTGGTTTGACCTCTAACCCTTATCCTCTCATCTCTGTTTTACTACAGCAGTTATAATTACTTCATAACAGTGGTAAATTTTCATTTAATTGGCTTAAAACAAGTTCAAAGATTGTCTAGCATACTAAGGAGTCAATTGCTTAAGTTGGGCATTCATCATTAAGTTTGTTTTATATTTTGTTGTTGACTGTAATGAGAGTAATCAGATTTGATATATCACTGATAAACACATTTAAGAGTCATAAAATTGATTGGTAAGATATCTAGCACATTGTCACATCATCTAAGCAACTTGGGCACTAGTCTTTTGGCATAGATCTTCAAGTTTGCATGACTGATATCTCTGCATAAAAGTGTGATAAGATCTGATATACTTCTGAAAACTACATCATAAGAGGGCTAATCAACTCATAATTTCATACTGGCAAGTTTGGTTTGGCATCTAGAAACTTTTTCGCATATTTTGACATACTAGTAGCTCACTATTTTCATTAGTTATCTATTGTTGTCATATATAATCTTACTGCTGTCCTAAAGGGTTAATAATTGCTCATTAATTGAAAATGCAAGTTATAATCATTGTTTTAAATGCTATTGTGAAGGAGGATTGCTTAACACTGAGATCTAACTTTTGCTTGTTTTGTGTAAGCTCTAAAAAATCTCTCTTTGCACTAGATTCACTCATAAAGCACTTACACATCTAAGCTCCGATCTCCTAATTTTGTTGAACAGTTTAAGTTACTTTGGGCATTGAAATCTATTTAACATTGAAGTATCTTACTATCTTGCTCTCTTAAATACTTTGGCATCTAATTGGCATTATTGTGTTGAGCATCTAATTGTCTAAAGAAGATTGCTAATTTCAAAATGAATCATTGTGAATCCTTAGCTTATTGTCATATCTTAAGAAGCATTGATAATTTTATTGTCTATCTTAAGCATTGGCATCTTGAGAATTATTGATTGTGAAATATCTATAGTGGTGAATCATTTTAAGGAGCATCTCTTGATTGTTGGCATTAAGTAATATTGGCATAGACATTTACTTTGTTGGAATATTTTGGAAGATTTCAAATTGTCTCAAGTAACTGTCATTATTGAATCATAGAAGTGGATAAGTGCTCTTAATTTCTATGATTTACATTGGTCAAGCATCTTGAGGAAGATAATTTTATCCTTAGATTGAAGAAATCTATTGTTTAGTATTGGCACTTGACAATTTGGCACGTTCTTGCTGTTAAGATTGTCTTTCCATCTATTGTTAAATACTCGTCATAAAAGCTAATCATAACTAAAGTACTTAGAACCTTGAGCAATCTTAACCCAGGAAACACTCATAATTCTTGCATCGCATTCTAAGTCTAGTTGCACTAATAACTTACCTCCAAGCATAAGCTTTTTGATAGACATTTAGGACCACCCTTTCTCAATTTAGCTTGAGGAATTTAGACTCTCTTTTGTGGTTAACATGGTGACCTTGCAGGCGTCAGAGCCACAGTCTCTGCTGCGCTGGAGGCATTGGGTGGTTGGAACACAGGGGGAGGTATCGTTAATCAAGCCTTTTCTTGCTTCTCGTTGGCTTCCATCCCACAACTTATTCTAGAGACTAATTCCAAAACAGTTAAGAGGGAGGTTACACTTAAAATAGGCGTCTAACTTAAAATTAACCAAGATTTTGCATTTTCACCTAGTTGTTAGGTTTTGCATTTCATTTAGGTTAGTGAAACATTTAAGCAGCAATTGTCCATCCAGTTACTTGGCATTTAATTGATAATAAGCAAGAAGTTGACTCCACAAGATACTGGTCTCATAATTCAATCTAATCTAATCTTTTAATCTTGCTAAATTTAACCAAATAGTTAGGCCACTCAATCATGTCTCTCGAACTTGTTGGTTGCCAACTTGTCTTTCATCTTCACATTTCCATAGGGACTACCCCTCATAGCCCATTGTTTGGAGACAGCTAAAACAAAGAGGTCGGGGATCAGAGTGACAGCCCCCGACCTAAGACATTATCGCAGTGCCTGTACAATCTAAGCGACAATAAGGTCAAAACCTACAAAAGTGAAAATGCACTAAATATGATGTTGAAAAAATTGTTAGCTCTCCACCTCATCTTTTGTAAGGTTACCACTATCATCGGATCCACTCAAATTGTGAATGCATTTTAAATAATGGAATAACGTTTGGTAGGCACATCACCCTCAGCCGACAAGAGTATATGCCCCTTGATCCTAGCCCTTTTTGACCTTACTCTTCAAAACTTGTATCTACAAATTCATCTCCTCTAACTTCCCACTTGCACCACTCATTAAGGGGGGCCTACTCTAACTCTTGTCAAGCAAGATAAAAAAAAGTTTGAACTTAGTTTTCATGACCCTTATAAAGATGCATAACTATCTTAGCACAACCCCAAAGGAACTTCATTATGCGGAGAATAGCTTCCTCCCACCAATAAATCCAACCACTCTCCGCTATAAGGGTGGCAACCAAAAACCAAACTCGTGCCACTATGAACCTACACTCCACAAACTCGAGCAAACAGACCTTAAGCATGAAGAAAAATTGAGCTTGATTGGGATAGTAACTACAAGCATGCATTCAAGTAGAGATGGGCTACTGCTAAAAAATTCAACATGCATTAAACATTCGCTAGCAAAATGAAAAGCGACAACATACAAAATTGCATAAAACCTGTCCATACAGTACCTCATGGAGTTCCTTAATTTCTCTTGTTGGCATGTGGAATGTGATAGAACCCAACCCCATCATTAGGCATTTGCCATCATCACCAAGCTCCACCTACATCCTCATATCTTGTCCCTCTAACCTGAAGAAGGTCAATCTATTCATTGTTATATATCGAGATGCTCCACTATCAATGTACCACCCACCACTTGAAATTGTGTTAGTGGAAATGCATGACACCATGGCAAAGGTAGTGTCAAGCCTGGTAGTCAACTTGTCCACGTCTAAATTTTTTGCACTTCCTGCACACAGTTTCTGTTGTTGCTGCTATCTAGCCTTCCCCTTCCTCTCAGACTACTAAGAAGCATAGTGGCCTTGCTTGTTGTACTTGAAGCACATGATATGGCCCAAATCCTTCTTGCACTGGTTGGAAGACCTGAAATCTTCCGTCTTCTAACCCTGCCATATCCTAATTTTCTTTCCTCCTTTCCTCACCTTCCCCAGTGAGGGCTAGTATAGATAATCCGTATTACCATTGCAGATTGACAATGATTAACTTACCAGAGGATGAGATGATACTATCTAGATATATGAGAAGATGCCCCCACCTACAGCTAAGTAGTCGATTCATGCTGCTTCGAAGCTCTTACTAACCTTAAAGCAAGTTACAAGGGTGCCAAATGATTCTTTTAAACCCGCTATGATTGAGGATGTGGAACCTCATGGGGACAAATTTCAAACAGACAGCTGTTCAGTCTTCCCTTAGAAATCAAAAAAGTTACAGATTCTTTACCAAGATTTTCTATGCCTCTTTGGCAAAAATTTGAAGATGTGGGCCATCGAAAAATTTGAACCCTTGCATGGCATGTTCATTCTGTCCATTCTCAACCTGGTCCATTTTTATCATTTAACAATTGAGGTGGCTACTGATTCCTTAATGCTACTTGTTTTAATGCATAAAGACCCTTAAATATCTTTGAAGAACTTTTTCTGTGATCAAGAACATGAATTTGGGATTGGATTGGCTTGGCTCCAAAGTTTTGAAATTTCTTCCAAATTTTCATAAACGCATTAAAACCAAAATATGCTGAAATCCAACTTGTCAATGGAATATTCATTTAATGATCAAATTTTTCCTGAGCCCCCAAAGTTTATCCTTTTATTTATGAATATATTGGATGTTAAACTTGGTCTGGTGCATGATATATTCTCTCGGAAACTTGTAACCATCTAGTGTTCACCTTATGATTACTGTTCATTAAAAGATTGCCCAAGTCATCAATTTGTCAATAACGAGGAGATAAAACTGTATGCCTCTTCTAATAGACTTGACGCTGGCTACTGACAAAAATTAAGTTATTAGGCTTTCACAGTTCCTTGACATGTTGAATCCACTTGATGATCAACTGCACCCATGATTTTTTATTCTCACGTTTTGGTTAAAATCGTCACCAATCATTAGGGAAATAATGAGAATGATAGGCAAGGATGCCACCCAAAAATGTTGGAATCAAAAATTATGGACGTAATTCCCTGTACCAGTTCAGTAACAACAAATAATCAAACCACGATGCGTCCAACATTCCAAATGAAATTTCCACACCACACTCTCATGGAAAACAAAGATTTAAATGCCCATGTCCATAAAGGGCCAAATATACATAATCCGTATATACAGTACTATAGCTGTCTGTCAATTGATAAAAATGGCATTCCAATTAGCAGAGCAATGATGTATTGCAGTACATTCAAACATAATCTCCGGAATTGGATAATTTAAATAAATAACGACATATAGAGGTAAGTTCATCTGCTGAGAAAAAAGAATATCTAAAACAGCAAATTCTATGCCGGAGTTTTGAATGCAATTGTATTGTGGAAGACATTTAGACCTAACTAGGAGGACGTAACGTCAACAGGAACTGAATGACTTACTTGAAAATGAAGCGATTGATGTGGAACGTGTAACTCGAGATGAATTTGAAAGAGGAGGCCCGGGATCAATCGATAACCGCTGTACAGAGGAAGACAAATCTGTGGCTTCGTATGATGAAATTGGAATCTTGTCCATCAAACCCTCTCTCAAACAATGGCTGTCAAATTCGGTTCTATTGAACGCGGCGCCTCAGAAATTGTTCGGTTATTCCTCCGTATCCTTCCGCCGTGCGGTGTAAATTAATCGGATTGCTACCAAAAGGTTGAGCGCATATATACAAGTCCGCGATATCGAGCTACACGGAGAACGTACAGCCTTTACGAAAGAGGAGATCCTTTCAAATAAACCAAACAGAAATGGATGACCGGTACTGGGACATTTTGTTTATGTTCTATTTCTAACCGCGTCTATATCTCCGAATTAAAAGTTAACAGAAGTCCCTTCTTTCCTAAAGAAAAAATCCTCTTATTCTTTTCTCAAAACTGTTTTAAAGTGTTTGCGAGTTGACCACCTCACTTGCCGTTAATAGTGATTAGATAGGAGATAATGTGAAAGGGCGGCTCCGGCAAACGCAGGGTATGTGTGATCGGGTTGTTGTGATTGGGTGGAGGAGGTGTGGAAGAGATTAAGGAGGGAGTTAATTTTTGTTTAGCGATAAACTTGGAGGTGGTGTATGCTTTTACCTCACTTATGTAGTTGCGTTGTGGTATAGTGTGGTTTTGAGAGCTACGAAGAGGCATTTGGGTTTCTTTCTTGTGGCAAGCTAGGCAGGGAGGCTTCTTAATAGGATATCTGCATCAGCTTCATGGCATTGGTAATAGGATATGTCTCGTTTCTTTTCATTTATCTTTGCCTGCGACAAATTGTTATTGTGAATGTTGCATGTAAGGTTTCTGCCCTCTCTTGTGAATGGGTCACTGTGTGACTTGGTAGTGTTTGTTCGTTTGTCAAGCATGTCTGCGTGGCTCAATTTTATATTGAAATTGTTGTTTCTAAGCCGGTATCCGTTTTTTATGGTATCTTACTGCTCTGAATGGGAATGTATGGTATAATTTGGGCTCCTTGTTTGTGCAGGAAGGATTTCACACTTAGTTGGAATGGTTGTTTCTATATTTTGTTAAAATGGTACTTTGCATGTCGTTGTTGTTGGTTTTACAATGTGTTGATGTATTTTTATATGGGAAGCGGCTTGAGGAGTCGGTGGGTAGCTCTTCCCTCTGGTTGAGACAGACCCTCTTTGGCTTATATCTGTTTCGTACGATGTCTGAGCACAAGGTGCTGGTAATTGGAAGAAGGCATCAATGGAGGTTGGTCGTCCCAACCTACTATGCTTTCACATGGCTTGGGTCTAATGTTATTTGCTTCCTGCTCTTGTTATCTATAAATGTATCAGGTTCTACTAACTTGAGAGACCGCTTAGTCTACGAGTCATGGGTCTCTGTTCGATCAGCGGTTTGGCTAGACGAGTATATTGCAATATAGCAAAGGTTGACGGAAATGGTTAGGCCATCCACGGGCACAGGCCCGTTAGGCACTGGGGGTCTTGGGCGAAGCTGAAAGAATGGGTCCCGGGGTGGACGAGGATCATCCTCGTCGCAACCGCCAAGGAGGAGCGGATGAAAATCGGATGCTCAACATATTAGTGCCATAGCCCAAGCATATACATCAGGCATTCCTAAGCAGGTGAGGAAGATGATTGCGGGTTGGGAGATTGACCTCAATCAACGGGCTGAGCAGGAGATACAGATGGAGGAATGGCATTTGTTGGTCCTTGATCCAGCACACCCGTGGCAGGCTCACTCAATGCAAGCAAACAATCCATCTTTATTAGATGATGAAGAGCATAGTAGGCAAAGTTATTATGAACGCAACAAGTTCCATTAAATTTGATCCCTGGTTTGAGGAAATTCATAAGGAATTCCAACTTGTTCAATTTCAAATTCAACGGCAGAATGTCCGTCTGGGTCGTATTGAGAAGCGCATTTTGTGCCTTCCTCAATCAGAGTTACCAGGTTCCAGTGCAAAGGACCCAGCTCTGGTGGAGTCCTTAAATGACTAGTATTTAGTAGTTTCCTTTTTGTTAAATTTTGATGATGTATATGTCGATTAGTAGTACTTTTGTTAGCATGTTAAGGGTGAATTGGTTTCTATAAATTCGGGCCTATAAGGCTGAGTATAATAGACTTAAGAATCTCAAATTTTGGATGGTTTATAATGCGTTCTAATGGCCCACAGACCTGGTTTCCCAATGGGCAGGTTGAGGCCATGGAATGTCTTTCATGGAGTAACCTGCTTTGAAAATGAATGAGGTCCTACTGAGCTTACAAAAAAACAAATTGCTTTAAAGTACGTTTTTTTCACGAGGATTACAAAAAAAATTCTGTGCTAACATGTAATCGATAGATGTGACTTAAAAAAACACACACATTTTAAATATGTCACAGGTAAATTAAAAAAAATTGTTGCGTTGAAGATCATCTTCCACCATAATACACGTATTTAATGATGGAAATTGATGGTAAAATTGTTGATTTTCCCATCAAAAATAGTTTAAAATTTACAAAATTGTAAAGATCATTTCTTGAAATTGTGAAGATGAGTTGGGGAGGTATGAAAACCGTCAAATTTGACGAGTGGGTCTATTTTGAAATTCCAACCCTGCGTGTACACGAGAGTGTAGGTTCCCACGCATTTTCTATATTTCCATGATGGGGACGCTTGGAAGACGTTTCTCACATCTATTCTTGGGAAACTTGGGAAGACATGGAGAGAAAAGTTTCTCCAATGTGGGGGACATGTTTCCTCAAAAGAGGTGTTTATGAGCATCCCCTCAAAAAAGGAATTATAAAATAATAATTTGTAAGTGGAGAAGCTTAATATTCGACACTAGGCCCTACTAATGCAATATAGTTAATGGTAATGTTAAATTCTTAAAGTAAAAGGAAGAAAATGAAAAATAAAGGAAAATATCACTTTCATTGGATTTCATAAACAAAAAGTAGAATTTCATATCCCACTCAAACTCTAGTAGACTTAATGGTTTTTAGGATTTGAGGATTGGGGGGATTGCAACGTCTTCATTGGATTCTATCATGTATGAAGGTATGGAACTAATATTTAATCAAGGGCACCAATCCCTCTATATACCTAGATGTTGGTGGTGTTGATTGTTGAACTCCTCTATCATGACCCCAGTGAAGTTGCCTAAAGTTGTCTTTATCACTCAAGCAAAATATTGATTTGAGATGTCAAGTTTTTTCTATCTTATTTTAATGTTTAGAAGGTGATATCAATTATGAGGATCCCAATATATGCAATGATTTTGATGATATGTAGGTATTTGTTGTAGCATGATTTTTTTTTACTATAAAATCCATTTAGAGCCTCTTTTTCGATATATTTTTGGTCTAAAGCGAGGTTGCCCTAAACGTTATTTTAGTTATATGCACCCTTGTTATATATATGAGAAACTTTGCATATTTGTGTATAATAGTTTAGATTTATATGGATTCACATGAATATTTAAGTATTTTGGTCAGCCAATCTTTTGGTTTAGTTTTTTCCTAATTCCTAGTTTTGGGTCAATCAATTCGATGATAAGTCTGGTTCTAATAACATTGGTTCAATGTCCATTAATCATTTTCAATTTTAACTTTTGAGTCTTGACGCTAAATACTAATCCTTGGCATGCTACATTTTACTATTTTGAGTTGGATTAATTTCAATTTTATATTTCAGTCTTTAAACTATAGTTTAGTACTAATAAAAAAATTTAAGGCTTAAAAGCCAAAAGTAGTTGAAGAGTCTAGAGTAATCAAAGAGTCAAACAATTAGAAGGCTAAGGGGCATGAGTAAATTTATAAATAGAACCATTATATTTAAGCATGGGATTTTCTTCTTTGCATTATAAGCTATCTTGGTGTGTTAAGAAGAGATTATTGTTAGCTCTTATGTGAATGCTCTTGCAAACTATGATTAGATGGTAGATTTTCCCTCCTTTGATGGTTTTCTCTATACTTTTGGGCATAGACCTTTCAAGTTATAGACTATTCTCATGCTTGTGATCTTTGTTCTTATTTATCTTTTCATTGTTAACACTTGATATGAAATAAGTTATCTCTTGATCACTTTCAGACTATTTTGAGTCACTTAAAGATTCATTGGTTGTGTATAGAATATAGTTGGTGGACTATTCCCCCGGTTGTTTGTCTTTAAATATTGTTTCATGTCAACCTATTCTTTAGAGGCCTTAGTTAGGATCTAGTTAGTTACATCTCATTTTGCATTATCACATTTGCATTTTAAGGTGCATTTCATTTTATTTATCAAATTTGGATCACAATTGTTGGGCCATAACTATAGGGTTTACCATTTCAATGAAAGAAGGTCTGATTGGGCCCTTTAAGTAAGTGAGCCTACGAAGTTGATAGGGGGCACTTTTTTACTGTGTCAACATCTTCTTCTGATGAAGACCTTAAATCCTTGAGGTTTCCACCTCTTACACCCCACTAGATCTACGATACCCAACAAAATTCAAGTTTATGCAATTATGCATTTAAAATAGTCAATACCCCCTCTCACTTGGTATGGGGAATACTCAATTTTTAGGTTCTTCATCACCTTTAGACCATATCCACTTTAAGTAGTGCTATAAAAATGTTTGAGGAATATACTATTTTTTATTAGCTTCCTCTTTATTGTATTATCCCTAGACAACTCTTTATAATGCTAAAAAGCACACTTTTAGTGACCTTTGATCTATATAGCGAGCATCAAGGCATGATATCCCTCATGCAATGTCACTACATCAGTATAGGGTAGGATTTGGGATAGTGCCTTGAAAATAAATGGAACACAAATTATTGGTTGATCCGTGACCCAAGATGGCTCCCTACAAAATCGCTATTGGATGAAGAAACTCTTGGAACTTTGGTTGTGTTCATGCTTCAACCAAACAAATGAAAGAGCAACAATACCTATTATTTGAAACCCTCATGACTTAACAAAATAACAACCCAAACAACAATATGAGTTTTAAGTTATAATGATGCATAATGTGATGAGTATGTTTCAAAACTCATCACTCATCAACAATAATTCTATCCACAACCTCGACCTTAACCTACTATTCAACAAAAAATTATCGTTGTTTAAAAAAAATTGAAGTTGGAAACTAAATTATTGATGGCTAAATTTGATTGGGCTCTTAATGGTGGTAAGCCTGATTTTCAGATACACAACATGGAATTTTATTTCAAAACCTAGTTGAACCTGATAGAGGTCTACAAGATTTTGGTGGCAAACTCATACCTATCATTTGACAACTAGTAATCGACATAGAATTTTCACTTGGGGAGACTTCAAGGATTCCATGTGGAAGTGGTTCTACTCAATAGAGTGAAATGATGTTTTGTTGAGCAAGTGGCGACAACTTCAACAAAATCTAGGATAGTTTGTTCCATAGTTTATTCAAATCTTCAACAAAGTTTCCATTAGGATGAAGGTAAAATAATCTAAAGATGCTTTCAATGTTAATTTCATTAATGGGTTATTACAACATTTACTAAAGGAGCTAGAACTCTTCTTTATTACTTCCCTAGATCATACGCTCTAGCTTGCTTCCAAAGTTACAGAGGTAAAGTTGGCCAAAACTAATCTTATTAGACAAAAGTAGTCAATTTTCTCTTCTCAACTCCTTAGCATTTCCATGGATCATCGAAATAGTAGCCAATAGAATTCAGGGCCTCCTATTATAACACCTATTATCAAGACACTAAAGAAGAATAAGTGGCACACCTATCATAGGAAATGTGAACATTCTGATGAATAATATAGGGTACTTTATGGTAAGATGGCTAAGAAGACTCAGTCCCTCCTCACCTACATAATGGAAATCTAAAAGTTCCAATATAGATGTCACCAACCAATATATAATATATCCACACTTGGTTCTAAAGGCAAATAACTTCATAGGAAATGGCAAGGAAGTTGTGTTCACCCAAAACTATGAAATCAAGTAAAAATGGCTTATATAAGCATGGACAATGGTATTAATAAAAACATGAGTCTTAATAGTTGTTAGCAAGCTTGCAATTTCAAATTATTCCTAACCCCACTCTATAGTAGCTTAGATGGGTCGAGGAGTATGGACAACATATCACATCACTCGAAGGTGCTTCATTTCACTTATCATTAAACCCATACATCACACAATGGAGTGTGTGTCACTCCTCTTAGTTGTTCCAATTTGATTCTAAGTATGCCATATCATTTTTCCAAGTATGCACAATACGATTATTGCTTCAACACCTATATGCTACACAAATATGGTAATATGCACAAACTCACTTCCACTTCTTTATTGTCTCACCTATAGCTTTTGGCAACTTGACTATCAAACAAGTCACTCTTTACAAATTCAAGTTATTGTGTGTTATTTGTCAAGGAAGACAACAAAGAAAAACCCCATGCCTTTTACATATAAATAATTATTGAATCACACATGGATGTACTCAAATAACCCAAGGGAAATCCCCCTCTTTGAAACACACAATATTCTATTCAGTTGGTTTCTTGTTGTTGCTTGCCCAATTTTCTTGCATGTCAGACCTCCATTAAAAGGGTGTAGATATTGAGCAACAAATCACACAACTCTTGGAGATTTGAAAGCTTAGCCCTAACACTTTCCCTTATGGATCATGTATGGCTTTGGTGCTTCCCATGAGCAATAGGAGTGGCATACTTGAACAAATTATAGGGCCCTTAACAAGGTCATTATTAAGAATGTAATAAACCAATCATACTTATATAATAATGATTGTAAGTAATAAACCAAATATAATGATATAAGATAATGTTTGTAGTCTCTCAGGTAGACATACCACATGAAGGGTCACATCCCAATGTTAAGCAAAGCATATAATATTGCTACAGACTATTGTAAAGATCATGTGTGTGTGTGTGTGTGTGTATGAATCTTACACCTTCAAAATGATAAGATGTCAATGAATGTAATCCACTTCAAGGGTGGAACCTCCTTTTACAATGAATACAAGACAAGACAAGATATGACAATCTTCAGACTAGGTCTCCTTGGTACATATAAAGGAGACAAAGGGTACAATGAGTTCTAATTGACATAATGATATAACAATAGAAATGTAATAATTCAATATCTAGGGCTCAATAAGGGTTTCAAGGTCAACATGGAGCTTCTCTAGACTTAACATGCCCCTCCCCCTCAAACAAGTATTGTCTTTGATAATTGACTAAATATAGATGTTTCTATATGAATATATCATCTTTCCATGACATCGCTTCCACTGGTAGGTTCTTCCATTTGATGAGGTAGTCAATAATTACTTGATTTTTGAGCTACTTATTCCTTGTTTCAAGGATTATTTATGGCTCTAGTATTATTTTCCCTTCTTCATTAATATTTGGTAAAATAGCATGGACTAGGATATTGTCACCAATTACCTTATTTAAGAAAAAAACATGGAAGATTGGATGTACACCTGAAGATGGAGGGAACTCGAATTTGTGAGGCATACTACCAATGCTCTACAACACCTTACAAGGGACATAATACCTCAGTGTTGATTTTCTAGAAACATGCTCCACAAACCATCTTTTTTTGTAAAAATCATCATTGGTGAAGAGAAAGAACTTTGGCTATGTTAAATGATGCCAATATCTAACATTTCTTGAATCAGATGCTTAATTTATCTCTTTTGCATGGATACTTGTAAGGCTTAATGTTAGGTGGTACACTTCCAAGTTGCAAATGAATAGAATGGTCATGATCTTGAGCAAGTGGAAGACCTTCAATCAACTCTCCAAATACCTTGGAATGATTGTTTATAATTTTTCAAAGATCCACTAGAGTAGAGGATATAGATGTTTGAAAATATAATGAGAACAATTGTGCAATCAACCATGGTAGCCCTCTTTGAGTACTTTTGTCATGTTATTAAAGCTTAGCACTATAGAGGGTTTCCATTAGATACCTATAAGCTCCATTTCCTTACATTCTAAGGAAACTCTGATCTTGAAAATTAAGGGCCATTACTATGATTGCAACCATTTGACCCATAACACGACATTGACGCCACCCTTTTGGATTGCAGTCATTGGACTATCCAATAACTATTACCTCGTATTATCACTCCCCTAAACAACTTAGGGTACCTCCATTTGCAACCATTACTTGAACTTTTGGTGCTAGAAATACAAAGCGATTAAAAAGTTTTGCCAATTTGTAATTAATGAAGTTATGGGTAGTACCAAAATCAGACAACACTATTAAATTTTTCTTTTTGATACCTATAAGCTCCATTTCCTTACCTTCTAAGGAAACTCTTATCTTGAAAATTAAGGGCCATTACTATGCTTGTAACCATTTGACCCATAACACGACATTGACACCACCCTTTTGGATTGTAGTCATCGGACTATCCAATAACTATTACCCCGTATTAGCACTTCCCTAAACATCTTAGGGTACCTCCATTTGCAACCATTACTTGAACTTTTGGTGCTAGAAATACAAAGCGATTAAAAAGTTTTGCCAATTTGTAATTAATGAAGTTATGGGTAATACCAAAATCAAACAACACTATTAAATTTTTCTTTTTGATATATTCTTCTATCTTGAGAGGTGTTGGAGTACTAATTCTAACCGATGCATGACAATTATTGTTGGAGTGGTCCCTTCTAGCTCTAGATATTATGACGGTTCCAATTGTTGATCTTCTTTCTCTTCATGATCTATGTAGAATAATTCATTCTCACCACATTTATGCCCCTTACTATACTTGCTATCACAATTGAAACATAGTCATTTTCTCTTATTTCATTCATTTGTTGAGGTGTCAACCTTGTTGGTTGAGTGAGGTTAGGATATGGAGCATGATATTCCTCATAGTTGTTAGTGATAACTCTTCCAGTAGCCATATTTTTACTTTTAACTTTCCTTGCCAAACTAAAAGCATGCTCTAGGGATTTAGGTTCAAAAAGACCACCTTGTGTTGGATGGTTTCCTTTAAAGTTCCCATAAAAATGTTCTTTACCTTGAGACTCAAATTTTGAATTGTTGAATGTGCTTTGCAAATGGACCTATTTTCCAAAGATTTACAAATTAACTAAAAAAAAGTATTGTTCTTAATATCCCCATAATGTGCTATCAAATCCTTTGTAAAAATGAACCAAGATACAATAGACTTATTTTTCCTTTCACAAATCCATTGATACCATACAAATTGATCTTGCTCGAAACACATGGATGCAATCGATTGTCACTTAGTGTAGATCAAATTATTGCTCCATCTAGAATATTCATACTATAGGATTAAAATTATCAAACTTTCTCATATCGATCTTTGGACTGAAGTAGTTCCTTGGGGTTGACTTGAAGCCTTGATGATGTGGATCGTGGATTGAAAAATCATGTTTATGGTTTGGTAATTCAATATTTTCGCTCTCTAATTGTGGTAAAATACTCTTCATATGCGATTGAGCTTCAACACAATTATTTTCTTTATTTTCATGATTTGTTGTCTTTTTTTCAAAGGAATGGTTAAGATTTTTTATTAAAAAGAGAGACTAGTTTTCAGGAGAGAACCCTTACATATTTCGTCTAGTTCCACAATGATTCTACTTTCAAATCTCCAAAAAATTAAGAGCCTATGCTTATGCATTTTTTAGCCACTATTATGGAAAGATGTTTGTCATATTCTTTGTAAAAGACTATTAAAAGAAAAATAAACCTACATAGCATCAAACAAACTTAACAAGGGAGGTTTAATAGATGATTGACTAGCCTACTGCTCTAGGCTCTCCTTCAAGCATAGTTTCATCAAATCAGACTTGCCACTCTGAACCTTGAACTTTCTTATATTTTATCCTCGTTGGACCTTCACTGGCTTCGACCTTTGTTGAGACAATCTGTGCTCCACTAGCATAGTTTTCTTCCATATTAGCTAATTTATAATTCATAATTGTCATTTCTATCGTAAATTCTCCTTGGAACTTATAAATTTTGCTCTACATCAGCTCAAGTATGGTGTTTATGAGCAACTGGAAACATTTTTTCTCCCTCTCCTCTCGTTCATTCCTTTGATTCATTGCGCGCACATTAGACCTTCCATAACTTCCAAGAGCCTGTCCAGAAGTTGGATCGTATGATCTTGCTCATTTCTGTGGCATGAAGAGCCTATATTCTCTATGGAGGGGTTGCACAACGATGGAACCTGGCATTTAGGTGAGAGAGTTATTGTCAACACATAGATGCAGGTGCTTAAAACTAGGGCAATATTGGCTCGACACCCTCCTTTGGTCATTTCCCTTCATAGGACAAAATTTTGGTTACCCATCATTATATAAACCCTAATGAGCCTAATGTTGAGCCTATCATATTTTCCTCGACCATTGTTCATCCTCCTGTTGTAGCGGCTACAACCACCCTCCAAAAAATTTCTTTACGTTCGTTTTGGAGCCTCCCTACGGACCATCCTCAGCAGAATGTCTTGCACTATCAAGCACATCAGCTTTAGTTGTTTCATAGAGTCTTGTCAGCCTGTGCATGCAAGTTTGTTCCACCTCCTTCACAGGTTGATTTCCAGACTTAGTGTCAGTTACTAGTTGAGCAGCTCCCTCTTGGAATTGTGTAATTCTGGAGGGGAACCAGCCTTCCCTCCAGAAATTGCACAAACTCAGCTTGACACCCAGTTGGGCTCCAGAATTGCACAATTCTTCCTGACAATCTTCCTCTCAAAAATTGCGTAATTCATCCCAGGAAAGCTACTCAGCCCATAAATTGTGCAAATCAGCTAGGCAGCTTACTGGGTTCAGAAATTGCACAATGCAGTCAAACAAGCTTTCTTGAGAAAATTGCATAGTTTGAACCAGGACAACTGCTCAACCCAGAAATTGCACAATCCTAGGAGACAATCACCTGTTCCTCCCAGAAATTTCACAATCCCTTTGGGACAACCATCTATGCTCATCCCAGAAACTGCACAAATCTCTCTCCCAGGCTCACAGACCGATGCATGTGCCTTTAGGTTGACCGGTTGCCTCCGAAACCGAGCAAAATTGATTTGCATGCATGGATCGCTTTTCCCAAGGCAAAATGCAAGGCATCCATAGATTTAGGGATCTGTTTTTAGCAATTAGAGGTTACATGCATGGATCACTTTAGAAACCTCCCGCCAAGTGTCGCTTTTCCTAGATTTGTGGCATGAGTGTCATAACCTCGACTTTATCAAAACTTATGAACTAGATGTTGCAGAGCTCATTCCTCACATTTGTCTTATAGCTCTGACATCCCACATCGCATCTAGGAGTCATCGGCACATTCAACTCAGTTGTTTCAGGGTAAGCCCGCTTCACATGTCTTACGCAACGTTTCTGTCTCTTTTTGTGTTTCATCTTGTGTGAATGTTGTCTACTTGATTTCTGTGAATGCTTGTTGTCATTTACATGCATGTTAGTTTGTACAACCATTGTTTCAGTTTTTATTCGCATCTCATTGTTGTCGAATGCATGACACTGTTTTTGCACTGATGGTTGTCGTTGCGGCAATTCGCTTCACACACATGCATGCTTTCCGTTTTTTAGTCATGCACTTATTGTTTGCATGCATAATCACTCACTCTTGTTTGCACTCATCTCATCATGCATTCAGAATTCTCATGTTTTCAGTTACCCTTTAGCCGGTCTGGGTTGCCTTGGCCCGGATCATGCCTTGCCCGACTAGCACTATGCATTTCCAGAAGTGAAGGCTTTGCCTTCCCTCCAGAAATTGCACAATTCTAGCCCAACACTGACCTCTAGGCTTGCATTGCAAAATTATTAGAGGCAATGTCCCGCTGGCCCCAGAAACTGCGCAATGTAGTTTGCTGGTTGCATGTCGCTGCCCTAGCAGGCCAAGCTGGACAATGCATTGCGCAGTTTCTGCAGTCAGTCAACCTCCTGATAGCTCAAACTGTGCCTTACGCAGTTTTGGCAGTCAGTCTCCCAGCCTCCCGATGAGAATTGCAATGTTCACAGACTGTCACACAGGTATGTTGCATGTCATTCCTCTAGTTTGTTTTGGTTTTTGACTGACATATTGCTTAACATGAGTGTTGCTATGTCTCCAAGTATCACAAGTGTTCGTCTGCCTCTCAGCATCACATGTACAATGGCTTCTAGGAGAGCAGAGTTGTAGACACCTTTCAGAGCGCACTTGGGGATGCAGTCGATCAAGTGTCTATGAACTTGTCTATTTATGAAGACATCAAGTTGTTCATAGACAAGGATATCAAGATAATATGGCAGCAACATCATAGCGAGCTGCACCATCAATAACAGCAGAAGGCAGCACACCTGCATGCGATGAATGTAAGAGGAAGGTCGTTGAAAACACAGAGGCGGAGCAAAGCTGCGAGTTCAAAGAAAATCCACTCGTGATGAAAGCAACTTTGGACATTGAAGCTATGAGGTGATGACGTGACACGAAGATCGCGCGAAGGAAGAGAGAGAAACATAGAAGGAGTTGCATGTGTTTAAGTGGCAACTCAAGGAAGAATAGGAGCTACATAGACAAGAGAATGAGTTACAACAGGAACAGGTACATCAGGGGGCACAATATGCACAAACGGATGAAACTGTGCCTATACCAATTATATATCCATCCCAACAGCTGGCACAAAGTAGACAAGGTGAGCAGTGTTGACGATCGCATGCAAGGGAATTCAGCAGCATGCATGTCATTATGCGCATGCATGCGATCCCACGCTTTTGGCACACTCACTGAGGCAAAGACAAGAAGCAAGTCCGACTCGAACTGAACATGTATTCCGACAAGTTGATGCACATGAATAGTAGCACATGCTTGGAGATCTGCGTAGACATTATGCATCAGTATGTTGTGGGTCTGGCCGCGCCCAGAACGGCCATGCGCATCCTATCAAATGAGTTGGATAGAGGAGCCATATTAGTGTACCAGATGCAACGGAGGCAAGAGTTCAATTTCAGCAGGATGTCACCATTGAGCGCACGGACACCATCATGGACGACCAAGCTTGGCATCAGTTCGTCACCATCAACCATCACAAGGATGTCAAAGAGTTGGTCTCACCACAATGGTCTGAGTGTCAGTGATGTCTTCCATGGCTTGCTCAAGCCATTTTGTCTCACATGGGTACATGTGCAAATTGTATGTAACGTTTTGTCAAGTGGAAGTTCAAGTGTCGATAGTTGGATGTAACAATCATAGAGTAGATGAAGAGTCATGAGGGTAGATGAA
>APFE031478098.1:0-16829 GCA_000404065.3 Pinus taeda | reverse complement strand
GTGACTTCCATATATGCACACTTCCATATCTATGTGCATATACATAAGTTTGAAATATACTTAAGCCAACTTCCGTATATGCACAACTTCTCTATGTGCACATAGATATGGAAGCGTGCATATACGAAAGTCACACATATGCGGAAATGTGAGTGCATATAGGAAATTTGTCTTCTATATGTGTGCTTGCACATTTATATGAATATAAAAAATCCACACACATACATAAGCCATCTTCTATATGAGTGTACTTCTGTATATGCACATAGATATGCAAGCACATATATAGAAGTCAAATTTCATAAATGCACTTTCATTTCTGCATATGTATAACTTCCGTATATGCACGACTCATAATCTATGTTCATATACAGAAGTTGTGAATATACAAAATTTGCACATAAACATAATTCATCTTCCATGTACGCACAACTTCTATATTTGCACATAGATATGCAAGCACATATATAGAAGTTTCTATTTTATATACACTTCTATATTTTTGCATATGTGTGACTTCTATATATGCATGCTTCCACATCTTTGTCCATATATTGAAGCTACACATATATGGAATCCATCTTCCATATGTGCACAACTTTTACATATGCACATAGATATGGAAGTGTGCATATATGGAAGTTACAAATATGTGGAAGCCATCTTTCATATATGCATTCTTCTATATCTATGTGTGTATACAAAAGTTGTGCATATATGGAAGTTGCACACATACAAATAGTGGCTTTTGTATATACATAGTTTTTGTACATGCACATAGATATGAAAGCTCTTATATAGAAATTGAATTTCATATATACGCTTGTATTTCCATATGTTACTGGATATCTCGACTTTTGTATGTGACTTCGATATATGCATATTTCCATATCTATGTGCATATGCAGAAGTTGCGTATATATGGAAGAATCTTTTGTCTATGTGTAGCTTCTAAAAAATCACATAGATATGGAAGTGTGGATATAAATAATATGGCTTTCACATATGTGTAACTTTTGTATTTGTATGCATTCATATCTATGTGCATATACAAAAATGTGCATATATATAAGTCGTCTTTTGCGTATGCGCACTTATGTATATGCATATAGATATGGAAGCATCCATATACAAAAGTCACACAAATGTGGAGATGAAAATGAATTTATGAACTATGACTTATATATATCTGCTTTCATCTCTATATACATATATATAAGTGCATACATACGAAATATGGCTTTTGTATATGTGAAATTTATGTATGTGCACTTGCATTTTCATATGTGACTAGATATGTTGAATTTCGTATGTGACTTATGTATATTCCCGCTTCCATATATATGTGCATATACAAAAGCCATGCATATACAAAAGATGACTTTTTCATATGCGCAACTTCTGTATATGCCCATAGATATAAACACACATATACGAAATATGACTTCCACATATGTGTGACTTTTGTGTATCTATGATTCCATTTCTATGTGCATATATAAAATCCATCTTCCTTATAGCAAAAATTTTAAATATGCACATAGATGTGGAAGCACGCATATCAAAAAGTCGCACATATTCGGAAATAGGAAAGTTCATATAAAAAAGTCAAATTCTATATGTGCTTACATATCTATGTGCATATACAAAATTTGTGCATATATTTTTATGTATATGCATGTTGTAGCGGCTACAACCACCCTCCAAAATTTTTCCTATGCTTTGATTTTGGAGCCATCTTTGCTATCCACATCAGCTCATCTTGCATTGATTCAGGTATTCATGCTTCGACTAAGACTTATATTTCATTTTTTTCTTTTGTTTGCTCACTTAGCTAATTCTTATAAGTCACAAGTTGATCTCCCAACTTGGTCTCTCAGCTTTTCTAGGCTTGCCTCCAGAAACTGCGCAATCCTTAATGGTAAGCAGCCTTGATGTTAGGAATTGCACAGTCCTGACTTGCAGTCAACCTTGTGCTCAGGAATTTCACAGTCATGGGAGGTATCCCAACACTGAGCCCAACCCTCAATAAGCTCAGAAACTACGCAGTGCACACTGAGCTAGAAAGTTGCCCAATTCCCCAAAACTGCACAGTCTTTCCTGGAAATGTGCATGGAAAGTTCTCCCAGAAAAAAAAAGAAAAAATGATAAAGGAAAAAAACATCCCTAGGAAGTAGGAATCCATTATTAGTATCCTGAAGGTGGAATATTGCCATTTTTAGAAGTTTCCGCCAAGTGTTGCATTTGTCCTTGATCTTAGGCATGCACATCATAAAACCTCAATTGCTAAAATCTAGTTCATCAACACCTCTAGAGCTCATTTGAAAATTCAATCTTGGAGCTATAGAATTCTCGAAGATATCAAGGAGCCTTCGGCGAGGTCACCATCACTTTTCTAGGTGACTTTTGCTTTTATCGCCTTTTGCCGCATTTTCTGTCACTTTCTTTTTTGTTTCTCTTGTGTGAGTGTTGTTTTACTTGTTTCTCTTCATGGTTGCTTGAGTTTCAACTTATTTTAGCTTATAGAGGTGTTGTTCTAGGTTATTGCTTACCTTTCACAAATGTTGCATCAATTTTCTTATTTTTGCATTAATGGTCATCGTTGCAGAGACTCTCCTCACATACTTGATTTTCCTTCTATTTGATCAATTTCTATACTTGATCCACATTGATTCATTCATAGTTAGTCACTTTTGCAAGCAATATCATATCATCATTCACTTCTACTCATTTTTCACACTTCCACTGGGCATAACTGCACTTCTCTTGCCTGGATTTTGCCTTGCCCAGTTGGGAACTTTGCAATCCTAAGTCTCAAGCCATAAGCTTGGCCTATAGAACTATGTAGTGTGTAGCACAAATTGGCCCTAACTATGCACTATGTAGTTCTAGGGGTTAGCCTGTCACCTTTGCCACTAAGACTACACAATGTGCAGTCTCTCCTAGTCTTTTCCTAGGCTGGGACTACGCATTGCACAATCCCAAGCCTCAAGCTTCATCGTTGGCTACTAGGACTGTGTAGTGTATAGTTCCCACAGGAAGATAGTCCCTCTTGCCAATGAAAATTGCACAATCCTTATCTCCAGTTTTTTGGCTTGCTCCTTGATCATGCTTTGAAGGTAGACTTTCTAAAGCTAATATTTTTTTGCCATGAGTTTCCTTTCTGTCCCACAAGTACCACTCTTGTGAAGCACATATCTCCAGAAGTCATTGCTACCATGGCACCAAAGAGAGCTACATCAAGAGAGACCACTAAAAGCAGTATTGGGGAAGCAGTTGAGCAAGTGCCAGTTAAATTTCCAATATATATATAGACCCTTAATTGTTTATAGAAAATGAGTCAACACTAACATGGCGACAATTCTAGCAGTAGTAGCAGAGGGCAGCAACCTGGTACAAGATAAGAGAAATGTTGTAGGCAATATAGACAGGGAAAAAGTTGTAAGATGAAAGCAGATCCAATCTTCATGCAGACATCTTTGGCAGTAGAAGGAAAAGGAAGGAGGGGAGACAAAGAGTAGAGCAGAGGAAGAGAGAAAGGTAGAGTTTGCAGGAGGAAAAACTGAGGGTGAAGAAATTAGAACAAGGAATGAGGGAAGAATGGGAACAAAGGAGGAAACAACAAGAAGAGAAGCAGAAGAAGGAAGAAGAAGAAAGGCAAGGTGCAATATCAGGAGAAAGAATGTCGATTCAAGTTGAAGAGCAAGGACATAACCAACCAGAAGTAGAGGGGGAGAGTGAATAGATGCAAAATTTGGAGCTTTCTCAACATATTTAAGACTTTATTAAAGTTGTAGACATGGAGGTGGAACCAAAACCGTAGAATGAAGATGTTGACTTGATGCCCAGTGCACCATAGGTCACCTTTTAGTCTCCACCACATCCAGCTGCAGAGTTAGCCCTGAGCGAAGAAGTGGACATAGTTCCTCTTGATGATGATATGGTATAGATGTGTATAATCCATCATATAATGAACTTTAGAAGAGGATTGTACAAGCATGAAGATAGCATTTTCCAGATGTTCATGCATCACCTACATTTATTAGAGAAAGGGTGATAGTGGTAGACACTAGAAAGAATCCCAACGCCATTGTCAAAGAAAACTTGGCCTTCGTGGGTGAACTCAATATTTGATGGCTGAGAGTAAGAAATTGGTGCAAAATCTATAGGATGCATGGAAAGAGATAGAACATCTCTACGCAACAGCACAAAACACATCTCTGAGCAAGTCTACTTGGGGGAAATGAGAGAAATGATACTTGGTGAAGTATCAACACTTCAAGAGACCATCCGAGACCTCTATGAGGAGCTCATAACCATACATAAGGCAATTTTCTGCTTGCATAGCTTGTAGCAAGAAAGTTTTGGGAATACTAGGAATGTACAAACTGCCATCACTTCCAGGAAAGAATGGACAATGCGATACAAAGGGGAACCACTTACTTTGGTAAAGAAGATGAAGCCACATGCAGAGCTGGAGAAAGAAAGAGCTCCATTGTTGATTCAGAACAACAATTATCTTGCCTTGTTCATTGGAATCATTCAGGCCTCATATGTACGATTGTACAACAATTTGGATTTCATGGTCAGAACCCACAAGATTCCATCAATCAGCTCACTCACCAAAGCTAAATGGAAACACCAAGTCAGGTACAATATTGAAGCGTACTCGGAGCAGCTAAGATAGGTTTCCACCAAGGAGGATTTAGATCTAAACATACAAGAAATGCAGAACTACATCAGTGAACTTGTCTAGATCAGAACCACGATGCTCCTGCTTGAGAAACAAGTTAGGACTGGTTCCAAATCATTGTACTTAGATGCTATGGAGGATAAAATTTTCTTCTAGCCTGACACCATCATGCATTTTGGGGATGTCATCATACAGTACCAAGCTTGGCATCGATACATGACCAAGAAGCATCAATTGGAAGTTTCTAAGCTAGAGTGTTTCCAAACTCAAGCATCATAGTGCCTTGTGTTGTTAGGTTTTCAAGTTGTCTCTACCCTATTTTTTCCTAAATGGGTATGAGTGTAAAATGTGATATTATTTGTAATTATGTTGTAAGTGAAATTCCAAGTGCCAATATTGGAATATGAAGAGTCATCATGTAATGTAATGTGTCATTTTGTAAAGAAGTTCAAGAGTCATGAGGGTAGTCCAAAGGTCATAAAGGGGTGTTGAAGAGTCACCCACTCTTGTTATAAATAGAACCTCATAACTCATGTAAAGGGATTTTAGGAGCCAAATATTTTGCCTAGGATTAGGCTTAGAAATATCTTGGGAGTATTGAAAAGATCCTTCAATTCTCTGTAGCGTAGAACAAGTATACTTCTTTAGAGTAGCAAGTGTTATTGACTGTAATGTTCCAATATTGGGGCTAGTGGTCATGACTCGTGTATGTATGAATGGAAATTTCACTTATAATAATAAAATTAGAGCCAACATGCTGTCATGCATATGTTGTTAATATAGTAGGAATATTCTTTTTGTATTGGAAATGTATGCTATTGAACTTACTCATATGCTTATGAACTATTTCATTTGCATTTGTATGAATCTTGTTGAATGTGTGCTATTATATTAACTCATCACTTTAACTTGTAGACTATTCTACATCTTAGCTTGTGATGTCAGTTCACTCATGTGTTCCTTTCAAGATGCATACTACGACAATATTCCAAGGGGTGCACTTCCTTTTCGCTTCATGTGTTAGAACCTTCATACATCGCACTTGGCTCTTTGCAGGGTCACACGCTTGCTCTCACCCAAAGTTATCATGCTTCCCTCTGCATGTTTCCACAATCAAGGAATAACATTACCACCCACTACTAGGACTCCTACTTCAAATGGTGTGAGGTCTAGTTAGGAATTTATATCAGGGAGATCCCATGAATGTTGGCGGGTCCAACACTATTAACTTTTTTGGTGCTAGAAGGAGGGCCATATGACAAGTTGAGCTCTTGAAGTCTGTTTTGAATTTTTGCACTCATTTAATGAATTCTTCCACAATCATAATCTCGACATGTTTTTCCAAAGATGTAAGCATGCAAGTGCTAGTGAGCATTGTATATGAATTGTCAACCCTTAAATTCCATGGCGAGGGCAAGACAACCTTGCTTGAGCACACTGTTTGCTTTCTTGAATTCTGCACAGAGCACAACATCCACTGTAAAGATGTTACTTGTAGGTTTTTCATCCTCATGTTTGAAGGGTGCATAAGGAAGTGGTGTCACACATTGATTGATGCCTCCATACACTATTTCAAGCATCTTGTCACAGAACTATCTTGCACTTTGACATGTTTGATCGTAAACGTCTAGGAAAGAAAATTTTAGAATTGTGAAAATCACCTAAAGAATCATTGCATCATTTTCACATTCGTTTTATGCATTTTGTTCTGAATATTCGAAATATTAATTTGATTGGAAGTTCTTTTGAGGAATATTTCAATATCTTATTCATATTTCAGAAAATCCACATGAGTTAGAATATTTTGAGTTGCTCCCAACATTCCTTGGTGTTAGAGCTAATAAATATGTGATGGCAAAGGTTGTTGTTCCAAGTGACACTTTGTCCTCCTCTCATCAAACAACTCTATTTCTGTAGGTTGAGGTAGGAGAAGTTGAAAATTCATCTATTAATCTACCATCATATTTTCCCACCACATGTACTCAGAATTTCACCACAGGTTTGGATTGTCAATCTTATGATTGTGATGAAGTGTTATCTCCTCTTCCTCCATCCTTTAGTCCTTCTAATCCTCTAGATTGTGATGTGTTATGTTCACATGTTTCAAATCTCTCTTATGATTTTCATGAAGATCAAGTGTTGGATGGAGTTGGTGTTGAGCAGTCAACTTGTGATATCATTCATGATGACTATGTGGGGGAGCCCATAGTTGAACAATAATCTAAAATGAAGAATGATTCTCTTCCTTCCACACCTCTCCTTTATCATTATGACATTTCCCATGATTCTCTCATTTCTATTGAATCTCGTGGAAATTTAATTCCTTGTGATGTTACTACTTTTGATCATTCACAGAACACGCGGGATGTTCGTTTTTCATCCAGATGTGGAGAGAATGAATCGTCTACTCTTGATCTTCTTAATATCTCATCTCATCTTTCTAAAAACTTAGAGGTGAAATCTATCATTTTTCATCTTCCCCTCTTTGAGATCCATTAGATCATGAGGATGCCTCCGTCTATGATATTCAAATTTATGATCATGGTTGTCACAACCTCTTCATTGATTCATTCGGTCATGATTTTTATTTTTCAATTGCTAATATCTCCCAGGGTGACCTACCTTTTGATGAGTTGGAAATTCCCTAACCTGTCAAGGCACCTCAACCTGAGCTGATGGTTATTTCAGGTTCTCAGAGTCTTGAGTTCCATTCCAATTCCAATTAGAAATGTGTTGAATCTTTCCAAGCTCCTCATCACTCTATTGTACACATTGAAAATCAATCTATTTTATAAATTCTACATCCTCCACTTGTATCGCACGATATTATCACTCAGTCATTGGAGGAGTTGTAAGTAGCGAGCATTGTTGTAAAAAAAAAAAATCTTCTTTCTTCATGTTTGTTTGTTTTTCAAGTAAAAGTTTGTGCTTACATGTCTTCGACTCACAATGTGTTTTAACACCATGGTATATCTACAGAGTGCCTTTCATGTGCTTTTCATTTCTACTTCTCTGCAGGTTCATTCAAAATTTGAATGTTTTGGCTTGTATTGGATTATCTTTCTTATTTGTTGGTATGCTTGTAAATCTTTCTTGACATGCATTCCCTTGCCTACATAGGCCAACCAATGTGTCGGTGGTTGCATTAGAAGTATCGCTTTATGTAAGTTTGGCCTATGCTCTATTTAGGTTAGGAGTAGGAGTAGTTTTTTTGTTTTTGTTTTCTTTCATTTTCTTTAATTTGTTCTTCTTTCACTCTTCTTATTTCCTTTGTTTATTTTTCTTTCTAGTTATAGTTAACTTCTGCATGAGACCATGTTTGGCTTCTCAGACAAGTTCGATGAAATCCAAGAGGAAGTTGTGCTACTATGAGTGCTTGGTTATCTGTGTATTCCCTCTCCTTGTGTGAAGCTTGAATTTTTGTTAGTCGATGATACTCTGATGGAAAATAAGTTCCTTTTGAAGAGATTCATAGTGAAATCATGATGCTTGCACTTTAACTCATACTGCATACACTAATTGGTCTTCTACTTTCAGTTAATCCTTGTCAACAAAGTCAAGTAGAGTAAGGTGGGGAGGAAAACCTTAACAAGTATGTTAGAGGTATATATAAATATCCTTCTCTTAAGGGACAACCTATTATGCTCTCAATAAGTTAGGATCCCTCTTCCAACTGATGAAATAAATAAGTTCCTATTCAGAGTTCTTTGAACAATTGAAAAATGAAATAAAGGGTGAAAGAAGAGAAAGGCTTCCTGTGTAGAGAGGTGAAGCAAGCAACTCTGTCAGGGTATTGTAGAGGCTCGTTGGTAGCGAGGAAATGTTTGTGTTCTTGAAATGACTCTTTAAGGGTACTATCCAGGTCTGCTGGCAATGAAGAAACACCAGAGATGAAAACTAAGACTTTAACAGTCGCTTTTAATTGTGCATTTATATACTCCTCATCCCCATGAAGAAACAACTCAGTCTGACTTGACTTGGTATATGTGCTTCCGATGAAGAGAATGCTAGGGAATATATCTTTAACTCAGGCTAATTGAAGCTATGATAATTAATGAACTGAACAATACTTCTAGGAGATTTAGACCTATTTTGCATAGGAAAATATCCATATAGAGAGCTGGAGTTCTACTCGTGTGTCACTAATGTTATAGCAGCTACAACCACCCTAAAAAAAAATTCCTATCCTTTGATTTTGGAGACTTACTTACTATCCACAACAACACATATCATACTGATTCAGGTATTCATGCTTTGAATCAGACTTATATTTTCATTTTTTTCTTGTGTTTTCTCACTTAGTTGATTCTTCTAAGTCACAATCTGATCTCCCAACTTGGTCTCACAATAGTTCTAGGCTTGCCTCTAAAGACTGTACAATCCTTGAGGGAAAGCAACCTTGATGATAGGAATTTCATAGTCTTGACTAGTAGTCATCCTTGTGCTCCAAAAATGCGCATTCATGGGAGGTAGCCAAACATTTAGCCCAAAAATTTCATAACCCTCACTAAGCTCAGAAACTACGCAGTGCACACTCAGCCAGAAAGTTGCCCAATTCCCTAGAACTACACAATATTTACTGACAGTGTGCATGGAAATTTCCCTGAGGAAAAAGAGCAAGAAAGCTAAAGGGAAAAAATAATATCTAGGAAGTAGGGATCCATTATTAGTATCTTGAAGGTGGCACATTACTATTTTTAGATGTTTCTACCAAGTGTCTCTTTTGTCCTTAATCTCATACATGCGCATCATAAAACCTTATTTACTTAAATATAGTTAATCGATGCCTCTAGATCTCATTTGAGCATTCGATATTGGATCTCTAGCATTCCCAAAGAGATCAAGGAACCTTCAGTGGGGTCATCGTCGTTTTTCCGGATGAGTTTTTCTTTTATCACCTTTTTCCGCCTTTTCTGTCACTTTTTGTCATTCTGCTTGTGTGAGTATTGTTTTTCTTGTTTCTCTTCATGGTTTCTAACGTTTCAACTTGTTTTAGCTTGTAGAGGTGTTTTTTTAGATTATCTCTTTCCTTTCACAAATGGCACATCGATTTTCCTATTTTTGCACTAATGGTCACCATTGTGATGACTCTCCTCACATACTTGATTTTCCTTTTGTTTGATCTATTTCTACACTTGATCCACATTGATTCATCCACACTTAGTCATTTTTTCACTCAATCTCACATCATCATTCACTTGTGCTCATTTTTCACACTTCCACCGAGCATATCTCTACTTCCCTTAGTCAGATTTTGCCTTGCCCAACTCAACACTGCACAATCCTAAGGCCCAAGACAAAATATTGGTCTTTGGAACTGTGTAGTGCATAGTACATGTTGGCTCCAACTATGCTTTGTGTAGTTCTAGGGGTGAGTGTGTCAGCTTGGCCACTGAGACTGCACAATGCACAGCCTCTCCTAGTCTCTTCCCAAGCTAGGAATGTGCATTGTGCAGTCCCAAGCCTCAAGCTTCATCCTTGGCTGTTGAGACTATGCATTTCACAATTCCCACATGCGACCAGTCCCTCTTGCCAATGAAAATTGCACAATCCTTCTCTCCAGTTTCCCTGCTTATTGCTTGATCATGTTTTGAAGGAATATTTGTTGAAGATAATCTTTGCTTGCCATGAGTGTCCTTTTTGTCCCACAAGTGCTACACTTGTGAAGAACTTCTCTCCAGTAGTCATTGTTACCATGACACCAAAGAGAGCTACTTCAAGAGATACCACTGGAAGCAGTACTGGGGAAGCAGTTGAGAAAATGCTAATTAACTTTCCAGCATATACATACACTCAATTGTTTATATAAAGGGAATCAACACTAACATGGCATAAATTCTAGTAGCATTAGCAGAGGGCATCAACCCAATACAAAATAAGCGAAAGTTTGCAGACGATATAGAGGGGGAACAAATATACAAGAAGAAAGTGGATCAAATCTTCATGTAGGCATATTTGGAAGTAGAAGAAAAAGGAAGAAAAGGAGACATAGAGTAGAGTGGAGAAACAGAGAAAGGTAGAGCTTGCAGGAATAAAAATTGAGGGTGCAGAAAGGAGAACAAGAACTCAGGGAAGAAGTACAAGAATAAAGGATGAAAGAGCAGGAGGAGAAGTAGAAGCATGAAGAAGAAGAAAGGCAAGGCACAACGTCAGGAGAAATAATGTCGATTCGCGTTGAAGAGTAAGGATAGAACCAATCAGTAGTAGAGGGGCAAAGCAAACAGATGCGGGATTGGGAGCTTGCTCAATAGATTGAAAACTTAATTGAAGTTACAGACATGGAGTTGGAACTAGAACCACAGGATGAAGATGTTGACCTGATTCCTAGTGCACCACGGGTCATCGTTTAGTCTCCACCACCTCCACCCGTAGAATTAGCCTTGAGCAAAGAAGGGGACATAGTTCTTCTTAATGATGATCTAGTAATGGATCTGTACAATCTGTCATATAATGAACTTCAAAATAGGATTGTACAGGCGTGGAAAGAGAATTTTCTATATGATCATGCATCACCTGCATCCATTAGAGAAAGGGTGATGGTGGCAGACACTAGTAGGAATCCAAACACCATTTCCGAAACCAACTTGGCCTTCACGGGTGTGAAAAGATCAAACACTCAGTATTTGACCACCAAGAGTAATCAATTGGTACAAAATCTAGAGGCTTCCCGACAAGAGATAGAATAGCTCCACGCAGTAGCACAGAAGGCATTACCCGCACAAGTCTACTTGGAGGAAAAGAGAGCAATGATACTTAGTGAAGTATCAACACTTGGAGAGACCATTCGAAGCCTCTATTAGGAGCTCATGACCATACATAAGGTGATTATCCACTTGCATAGCTTGCAGTAGTAGAGTAAGAAATTTGTCAAGGCTCATAGGAATGTACAAAATTCCATCACCGCCATGCAAGAATGGAAAATGTGATATAAAGGGTCACCACTTACTTTGGTAAAGAAGATGAAGTCGCAGGAAGAGCTGGAGAAAGCAAGAGTTCGAATGTTGATTCAGAACAACAAGAAACTCGCCTCATTCATTGGAAACATTCATGCCTCATATGTACGATTGTACACCAATTTGGATTTCATGGTGAGAACCCACAAGATTCCAACAGTCAAATCACTCATCGAAGCTAAATGCAAACACTAATTTAGGCAAGATATTGAAGAGCATTAGGAGTAGCTGAGATAGGTTGCCACCAAGGAGGATTTAAAGCTGAATAGACAAGAAATTCAAAACTACATTGGTGGTCCTATCCAGATCAAAACCATGTTTCTCATGCTCGAGAAAGAAGTTAAGAATGGTTCCAAATAATTATACCCAGATGTTATGGAGGCTAGATTTTGCTTCTATCCTGACACCATCATGCAGTTTGGGGATGCCATCACATAGTACCAAGCTTGGCATCGATACATGACCGAGAAGCATCAAATGGAATTTTCCAAGCTAGAGCGTTCTCAAACTCAAGCATCATAATGTCTTGTCTTGTTAGGCTATCAAGTTGTCTGTAACCTATTTTATCCTATATGGGTACGAGTGTAAAATGTAATATTATTTGTAATTATTTTGTAAGTGAAATTCCAAGTTCCAATATTGGAATATGAGGAGTCATCATGTATTGTAATGTGTCATTTTGTAAAGAAGTTCAAGAGTCATGAGGCTAGTCCACAGGTCACAAAGGGGAGTTGACGAGTCACCCCCTCTTGTTATAAATAGAACCTCATAACTCATGTAAATGGATTTTGGGAGCCAGGCATTTAGGTTTATGATTAGAAAGAGATTGGGAGTATTGTGAATAGCCTTGGCTTCTCTTTAGTGTAGCATGAGTATACTTCTTTGGAGGAGCAAGTGTTCTTGATAATAATTTTCCACTATTGGGGCTAGTGGTCATCAATGGTGTATGTATGAATGGAATTTTCACTTATAATAATAAAATCAAAGCCAACATGCTTTCATGCATATGTTGTTAATATAATAGGAATTTTCTTATTGTATTGGAAATGTATGTTATTTAACTTACTCATATGCTTATGAACTATTTCATTTGCATTTGTATGAATCTTGTTGAATGTGTCTTTTGTATTAACTCATGACTTTAACTCATGGACTATTTCGCATCTTAGCTTGTGATGTCATTTCACTTGTGTGTTCCTTTCAAGCTACATACTATTATAGGCTTCCAAGGGGTGCACTTCCTTTTCCATTCATGTGTTGGAACCTTCATGCATCACACTTGACTCTCCATAGGGTCACACACTTTCTCTCACCCAAATTTATCATACTTCCCTTTGCGCATTTCCGAAATCAAGGCATAACATTACCACCCATTGCTAAGACTCCTACTCCAAACAGTGTGATGTCTAGTTGGGACTTCATATTGGGGAGATCCCCTAAATGATAGCTAGTCCAGTGCCATCAACAATGCACAACCTCTATATATGCACATAGATATGGAAGCATGCATATACAAAAGTTACACATATGCAGAAATGAAAGTGCATTTATGAATGCTTATTTCTATATGTATGTTCTTGAACACACACACACACACACATAAATATATATAAGTGCACACATATGGAATATTGCTTCTATGTATGCACAATGTTTTTGTATGAAAATAGATAGGCATGAAGAACATATATAGAACTCTAGTTTCATATATTGACTTGCATGTCTACATATGTGTGACTTCCGTATATGCACTCTTCCATATCTATGTGAATATATAGAATCTATGCACATACAAAATATGGCCTTCGTATATCCGTAACTTCTGTATATGCACATACATATGGAAGCATGCAAATATGGAAGATGGCTTCCACAAATGTGTGACTTTCATATATGTATGCTTCCATATCTATGTGCATATACATAATTGCACATATATAGAAGCCATCTTTTGTATATGTGCCATATGCACATAGATATAAAAGCATGAATATATGGAAGTCACACATATGTGAAAATATGGAAGTGCATATAAAAATTTGACTTCTATATATGTGTTTCCATATATATATATGTGCATATGAAAAAGCTATATATATATGGAAGATGGATTATGTATTGTCTAAAGCTTTTGTAGATGCACATAGATATGGAATCATGCATATTTGGAAGTCACACATATGTGGAAATTCAAGTGCATTTATGAAAGTCGACTTATATAAAAGTGCACACAAATGGAAGATGGGTTATGTATATGTGATGTTTCTATCTATGCACATAGATTTGGAAGCATGCACATGTGGAAGACACTCATATGTGCAAATTCAAGTGAACATTTGGAAGATGACCTCCACATATGTGTGATTATGTGGTCCCATATTATGCCTAAGCGATTTTTTGGTGCTTGATGCAATTGTATTTTAAATCTCTTCTAAAATTAGATTTGCATAATAGAAAATGAAAGGATTTCAAAAATTGTGATCATACTTTTTGTAACAACCAAACCCGAAACTTTGTAAATCAATGTAGTATCAATGATAACTTGCATCACGTTAACAAGCCCTATTTTCTCAATAGCTTTGATAAAGATATGAACATTGAAATGAATATCCTTTACCTCCCCATATTATGCCTAAGCAATTTTGTGGTGCTTGATGCAATTGTATTTTCAATCTCTTCTAAAATTGGATTTGCATAATAGACAATGAAATGATTTCAAAAATTGTGATCATACTTTCTGTAACAACCAAACCTGAAACTCTATAAATCAATGCAGTATCAATGATAACTTGCACCACCTTAGCAAGCCCTGTTTTCTCAATAGCTTTGATAAAGATATGAACATTGAAATGAATATCCTTTACCTCCCATAAATAATCTTTGTATTCAAAATTATTATTCATTTTTGTGAAGTATCAATGATATTAATCAATGGCATATACATAGTATCTATCCATAAATATGAGACAATGGTAACTTAAAAGCTACTCCATGAAACATTGAATAGATGTTCAAATATCCTAAACAAGCCCCTTCTTTTTTAGTAGATTGGTTTGAAGTTTTTCATAGGTACCCCCCTTGAAACCTAAAGGAGCCATGATAATTTCCATCACCGTAGCTTTCCAATAAGGAGAAAAGACCATGCTAAAAGAGATACCACAAGCATAGATGGCTCTTTCCCCTCTTATTTCACCATCTTCTCTCCCTTGAACATTCACAATTTTAGATATTTTATTATCTTTAATTGTAGAACATGAACCTTTTCAATTTGTTAATGCTTCTTGTTGTTTCTAAGCCACTTTCCTCATCCTTTCCTCATGCATAATATTTGTCTCAATGTTATGATTTTTAAGGAGTAACACTATCAAGTTGTTCATGTTTTCTTTTTATCATATTAGCTTCATTGTGCTCAATCTCATACTTATTGTTTTATGTTGGGTCCCTTATTTTTAAGAAACATCGACAATCTTTCAATTCTTGTAAAAAAATGCTCCTTCACTATTGGGTAAGAGCCCTTATATGGTTGATGAAAGAGATTACACTCCCAATCCCATGAAACACTAACAATATTTTATGCAATATTCTTAACATTCCTCCAGTGAGGATATTTTTCATTCCCCTTATTGGGCTTCAAATTTAGAGAAAGAGGTAGTTTGGTTAGAAGCCATTGTTTCTTCAAAAAAATAAAAGATCCACAATGAATAACATGGATAGTGAAAGCATAAAGCCTAAGAGGATACTTAAATAACTACAAAAAATGCTTGTCGCTTGCCTAAACACATAAGGAATGGTTGTTGAAGCTGCCTAATACACCATAAAATGCTTGTTATAGCTACTCAAAACACCATTAATTCTCTTTGTAGCAACTTAAAAGACTAAACTCTCTTTAATTTGAATCTCCTTTGCATAATTTTCATAAAATACTAAAAATCTACATGCTAAGATCATCATAGATCAAACCATGTGGGAAAAATGAGAGGGATATTTTCTTTTTAAAATATATCCTTAAAGAATTTTGCAAGTGTCAATAAGACTTAATTAACCTTGAATTGAGATGTAGAATCACTTTGGTTGGTCCCTATTGTCAAACTGAGTATATAATCATCTAAACTATTTTGAAAACACATTTTAGACCACAAAAAATGAATTTCCAAAATTTGAAATATGTCTCGAGCCATACCACATGGTCTAGGTCCATATACAATGTGTTTGCATGTTTTGATACACAACATGCCCCTCTCACCTTAAAATGATTTGTAAAATTCAAACATTGAACCCTAACCTTTAAACTCTAATCCCTAGCCCTAACTCCTAAATCATAATGCCTAAACATGATAGAAAAGGGACTCAAATAGGATGCCAAGTATATGCTAGCATGACAAAAAGTAGTTGTTAAAATAATATTGAAAAGATGCCAAAAAAATATATATATATAACCAAGGCGGGTATGCTAAAAATAAGCTAAGAAGATGCAAATTGGGCATAAAATAAATCCAACTCAATGCAAAAATAAATATAATATGATGCAAAAAATACACTATATAATGTCAATTAGATAAAACATTATCTCAAATAAAACTCTAGATAAAAAAAAATAAAAAAATTAAAAAAATAATTAAAAGATATAAAAAAAAAAAAACTGTTTATTATTCATTGATCGAAAAGTAGACACATTATATATGCACATTATCGAACAACCAAGGGACAAAAATGAAATAAAATAAAATAAATAAAAAATGGATGACTTAGGAAAAAAATAACCTCAAAAATATGCAAAATAGCGCACCCATGATAAACAATATACACGCGCGAACAAAAAAATTAAATTTGGACTAAAAATAAAAATAAAAATAAATATAATTAAAACACCAAATGTAAAGTACAGGCTAATATAAAAAAATAAAAAATATATTGCTTTTCTGGCACAAAAAAATGGTTTCAAAAATACGTAATTGAGACATACATGAAATGTATTCATTAAATAAAAAAGGACAAAAAAGGATTATAAGAGGAGTGTAAATAAAAAAGCATTTCAAAACATCAATACATCACATATTTCAATTTGTATACAACATGGAAAAAAATGCTTCAACATTATATTAATAATTTCCCAAGGGTTAATTATTAAGTATTTTCTTCGCATTTTCACTTTGTTCAACTAGGTATGGCCATTGCTTTGTTCA
>APFE031478097.1:0-17108 GCA_000404065.3 Pinus taeda | reverse complement strand
GGTGATATGGACAAAGGAATGTAAGTTCAAAGCCAAAATGATGGTAAATGTAAAGTTTGAGAAAGTTTATGTGGATCCTATGAAGAATTGTCATGTACATATCCAGGTCCTAGAAGGGAAAATCACGTACATAATATGTACCATGGTATTATGGATACCAAGGATCTTTATCATGGTATTGGCCCATATTAATGGGTGTGACAATGGCTATTTGATCTCGTCAAGGAATACAAACAACATTACCAAGGGATTGGCCTAAGGTATTAGCTAAGGAAAAATCTATATAAGGAGATGAATATCAAGGTGTTAGGTGTGCAAGTGATGAAGTGTGTATGAAAAATTTGATCTAATTTGGAACAAGTGTGCACCAGGGAGAAACAAGAATACTCATATCTAAAAGATATGAAAGTATGTTCACATACATGCTTGATTGACTTGTTCCAAATGTTAAAGTAACTGATAATGATGAATCTATGATTATTTTGATGTCGTGATTGAAATAAATTATTCATAAGTATGTAATTTTGACAGTGAAGGTTGCATAAAGTGAACATGTGTTGTGCAATGAAATTTTTTATATCTGTACGCAAGTTTGTCTCTAGATATTCATGTACATATGCAAGTCTAGTCCTGTACAGTCACGTATAAATTCTATGAATTTATTCTGTATGTTGAGATTTGTACGCGGATTTTATGAATGGTAGTCATGTACATACACTGATATCATTCATGGAGGTCACATATATATTCTAGGGCTTTAAAGTATGACTTGATGATGCCATTTTATGAGTTATGTTCTGTTTGTTGTTGTTTGTTGATGATGTCTCTATCTTAATGATCTATGTTTGATAGTGTTGAGTGGGTTAAATGAGGCTTGGTACATTGATCAGAGATGGTGATGCATTATGATTTTGTTTTTCAGTAAGTCAGTATTGGTGTATCTATTGTAATGAAGTATTCATTGAATGAACCAATTATTCAATTTCACAGAGAATTTAGTAGTTAGTGATTTGAGATATGTATGCAAGTATTCTTTAGAGGAAGTGTGTATATACATGGGTGTTCTTCATAACAATAACATATACATTCTAATGTATGTTTGATTAGGGTTTGTAGGAACAACAATGTGTTTTTGTGTTGATAAAAAATGTATGGTTTAGTATATGGTATGATCAATGGTTTATATCTATTATGGATTGGTTTAAAATTGGTGAAATGGTTGATTGAGATTCAGTGATTTGTTTGATGGTAATACAATGTTTCAGTTGGTTCCTTGTTTGGTTTATAAATTGTTACTTGGTATTGGGCTTAATGTTGGAAGTGGGTCTAGTTGGAAAATATGATGAAAGGTGGCCTACAAGTTTGATGTTTTGAGTCAAGTGGCTCCATTATGAAAGATTACAAAATGTGGTCCACAAGAGGTGCTAAGGGTTGGAGCCTTTAGTGAGGGAGTCAGAGCTTCCTTCGTAAATTTGTGTAGGGGGTAGATGCTCCCTTCTGGTAGGAGATGGTAAATGAGATTAAGGGGTTGGAGCTCCCTTCTAGTGGGAATTGGATAATGAGAGAAGGTTTTATCCTTCTATAGGTGGGTGCCTGCATGCTAGTAAGAGTCTGTGCTAGTACAATATTATAAGAAGTTTTCATAATAATAAAAGAATAAGACAAATACATATACAATTTTGGTTTTCTCCCACATTGGATTTCCACCTAAAAATCCTGGTGTTCTCATGTGTTATTTTGTTTCTTATGTGTGATGGTTTATTATTCTCTTACTTCTCATGGCTACTATTTAATTAATAATGAGGTAATGATGCAATGGTTAAAGATGAATAGATGATGACATATATGAAAAGTTAGCTAACTGGATATACATTTAGTTTGAATTTATTGGAGTCATATACATATTTTTATTGAATGAATGAAAAGAGCATATGGAAATTAGAATATGAAATGAAAATTTTAAAGTGAAATAAATATTGATTCACTCCCCCCCTCTCAGTATTTTTCCCAAAAATTGGTATCGGAGCAAGTCTCCCAAGTTGAAGCTTAACCACTTGGAGTGGATCAGGGATGATGGGAAAGAAGAAAAAGAAGAAGGAAACCCAATGGAAGAAGTCAATTCTAGAGAACAATGACAATGATGCATCTAATGCCATGGAAATATCTACATTTATGGGTCAAGGAAAATCTACAACAGAAGAACAAGGCAAGTAAGAAACAATGGACAATAAAGGTATGCCTATGCTAATTAATGAGAATTATCAAGAATTGAACGAAAAGATGAAGTCTAATCTAATGAACCTTAGTTATCACGTTTGGCATTAAGTATGAAATGGTTACACTAGAAATAACCCATTAAGTGAAGAAGTGCAAAAGAATAATAAGGCATTAAGTGAAATCATTAATAACTACATGATTCAACATTAAAAAGGGTTATGCATTATACACCTATAAATGAAGTATGGTATGATCTACAAGAAACCCATGAAGGAAGAAAAAGGAAGATTGTTTATCAAGAGAACCGACAGGTAATATTATTTCCAAATAAAATAATTATGTATAAAAATATTAGTATGTTATGTTAGATGGAGTTACTGATTGAAAATAAGACAAGTTAGAGGAAGTTCTTAATCTTAGAAGAAAAAATGATTTTTCTTTCAAAATGATTAACAATCTTAAGGACAAGTTGCAAGCATATGATAATAGGGATCATGTTAAATCAGTAAATGATGCAATAGAATCAAAAAAATATTTTGAAGCACTTGAAGCTGAGATCACCTCTCTAAGAGCAGATCTTGAAAAGTCAAACAAGAAAAACAAAAAGCTACTTGAAGTATTTGAAGAACAAGAAAATTGGCTGAAGGAATACATTATTGAATTAAAGGAGAAGTTGGAATAAGAAAGAAAGGTTGAAAGGAATGAAAAATAAATATCTAGAAAAGGAAGAAAATGTCAAAGACTATAAGTCGAGGTAAACATTCTAAAAGGTAAATTAGAGGAAAAGGATACACATCTAAAATTTCAAGATAGTACTAAGATTTTGGATAAAATTCTTAGTAGTCAAAGGTCTCCTTCCATTAAATTTGGCCTTGTTTTTCATGAAAATATAAAAGGAGAATCTAGTTCATGGGCTTGTGCAAGGAACTTGAAGGATAACAATAAAAAATCTAAAATTCTGGATAAAGAGATAAGGAGTCAATCAGATCAACATCCGAGGAAAGTGAATTTTCAAAGGAAATAATTTGCTTCCAGTAATAGAAACATTAATTGATTCTCTCCTCTGATCAACAATGTTGAATGTTGTATATGTCATAACTATGGAAACATTTCAACAAACTAGAGTTATATTGTTTCGATCCCAAGAAAATAGCCACTTTATAGGAATATCATCAAATCCTAGGTACTCAGGTTTCTTTGAGGGATATTACTCTGCTTGCAACATATTTGGTCACAAAGCTATTAATTACAATGAAGGAGTATGAGATAGAAATATTATGATTTATCTGCTCCCTTTTATGGTCATATAAGTTGTTATACTTGTAACTAGTTTGGGCATGTAGCAAAAGAATGTAGGATCAAATCAATGAATCCGCAAAAACAACAAGTTGTTTCCTTCAAGGCAAGCAACTAGACCAAAATGTTGTTACCAAAATACCTTAGAAATATGGATTCACTAATGCTTCTGTTGGTTTATTGGGGCTGACCCAGGTTTAGAAGTGATTTAGCCAAACAAATTCCAAAATTACCGTCCCTTTCAGCAACAATCCTCAAGGCGCGGACTGAGGTCTCACTTGAGGTAGTATGGGAGGGTGCTAGAACTAGGCTCTCGCACCCTAGGGATGTCTTAATGAGGTCTGGGAAGTTTGTAAACCAATCCTGCGCACTTCCAGTGTTCTGTTCAGTCGTCTGGAATTCGTGTAGCTCTAGTATAGAGCGCGAAGAGGCGTTGTCTAGATCCTTTACCCTTACTGTGCTATTATTATAAATCTGACTTAATTTTATGGTCCCAGTAGTCATATCATTCAACATTCATAACAAGTGTGCATAATCATAAACTGTAAAGAGATGCATAAAAATATAATAGAAGTATAAACATAGATCTACGAGTATATGCACTATATTTCAGAATCAACTTATCTTTCAGTAAACCTATGTTCAATTAGAATCCCACTATGTTGCAGGAAACATTGGGGGGGGGGCACGCATTCCCGCGTTTGGTACGGCCATGAAACGAGTTTCCAGTTGTACCACCACATTTCCCGAAATGGAAACGTGGGTGGTACGGCCGGAAACGCGTTTCACGGCCGTACAACCCCACGTTTCCAAAAAATCAAGTGTTTTTTTTATTTTTTATTTTTTTAAATTTGTTTTTAATTGTTTTTAATTGTTTCTGGTGGGTTCTAGAAGCCTGTCTAAATGTATAAAAGAGAAGTTTGTCTCATGAATCCAGTTAGGTGGTGGATTTGTCATGGAGAAAATGGAGTACATTTGCAAAACCTTGCCATTCGTATTCTTTCACCCATGGCAAGCTCTTCATCAGCAGAAAGGAATTGGAGCACTTATGGTTTTATTCATTTTGTGAAGCGCAATAGGTTGGGCTCACATAAAGCAGAGGATCTTGTTTATTTGCACTCCAACCTTCGCCTTGCATCTCGTAGGGGTCCAGAATACAATAATGGTCCTTCTATAGAATGGGATGTGGAGGCAGAAAATCCTGATTTGGAGCTCTCTCTTGCTGCCCTGAATATTGAGGACGAGTCTGGAAGTGGAATTGGTGCATCATCTTCTTCAACACCACCATTCACTGTTGAGCATTGTGCTGCTTCTATTTTTGATGAGGATTGTTATGATGAGGATTAGTCTTTTGTCTCTATAGTTCTTGCAACCTTATAGTTTTTATTGTACTTGCAGCCTCATATACTAATATAAATAAAGGCTGATTTTGAGATTTTGCCCTTGGATATATATAAACTTTAATGTGCTTTTGGATTTTCCTTATATTTTTTATTTCATTATGTGATCATTCATGACTCAGAGTAAATGTGATATAAATTTTAATCTTAATGTTTAAATGTATAATTTATAAGTATCATTAATGCTTTATGATTGCACATAATGAATAATTTTTTATATATATATATATATATCTATATATTATATATTATATATATATATATTATATATATATATTCGCGTTTCTATTCGCGTTTCCCCGTTTCCTCAAATTTGGGGAGGTTGCGTTTGTATCGCTTCTAGTTTCGGAAACTCGTTTCCGTTTCCTCGTTTCGTGCAACTTAGGAATCCCAACTTTTCCCTGTGCACACAGCTGTAGGGGTCCGCGCACACAGCTGCGGACTCTACCAAGCCTCTATGCACACAGCTGTAGAGCCTCTTCTTACTACTACAACCCACGACTCACGAATTTCTCATTCGAAAACCATATTTCTCCACCAAGCTAAGACCAAAACTAACTTCTACACTTAGAGCCTCGCTCTATTTATACCTTCCCATGGTCCGCAGACCATGGGTGGGCCAACACATTTTATATTAATTTACAATATTTTTAAGGCAGACTACCCTAGACTCTCACACTCCGTGCCTACATTTTGCAGGGTATTTACATTGCATTGAACAAAAAATCAAGCTTCAAGCCCCAAAAACCCACTATAGGGGGATCCACTATCCAACAGGCCCCCAACACAATCATCGTGACTCATCCCAAGTCACTCGGATGGTGTGGTGATCCTCGCTCGTAGTCCATCCAACAACTTCTGTGCTTCACAGACATCTGTCACACATTCCTACGCTGTCCGCTGTATCAATTGTGCACGACTCTCTGATGCATCATTGATAGAGGCACCTTCTTGCCTTAGTGCATATGCATTCTGCATCTGGGCCAACTTCCCCTCGATTGTGGCGGTGAATGTGAAAGCTTCCTTGAGCCAAGGTCTGGATTCATTCTTTAAGCCTTGCTTCTTTCTGGCATGCAGCATCCACCTATTCGTTCAGAGCCTAGGCCTCCCTCATCTTGTCCAATCGCCGAGTAAGGAAGACCATCTAAGTGGTCCCCTAGAAATTGTCATAGGCTTGCTGTAACTCCCGCACTTCTGTCTCTAACTGCTATAGCATTGGGTCTTCTTGTAGTGAAGTGAGCGTGAAGAGGGACTAATCCAACAATTCCGTGCAGTCCTGTACAACGTTCTTTCACTTCCAACCACGATTGAATGCCACAACGACACTACTCTTTGAATTCTGGGGGTGTAAAGCATAGCGCCTTCAGATGCAGCTCTGCGATCTTCAAGTTCAGTGCTAAGTGAACCTTCATGGCCTCCTCCTAGGTCTTGTGGACTCTAGCTGCTAGGTGGTGAATCTTTTCTACAATGGGGAGTGCCGCCGGCACGACTAACTCCGGTATGCTGCTACAGGCCTCCTCCATGACCTGTTCTAATCCCTGGTTTTATGTGACCAGGTGGTCACGTTGCAGGCTGAGCTGTTCTAAATTTAACTTCTACTCACTCAAGGCTTGGAGGGCACGACCCTCCTTGGCACAAAGCTCAGCAGTTACCCCATCCTGCAGCTGGTATAGGGTTTCCCTAGGAAGGTCAACCAAATTCAACCCCGAACCCCTCATGTCACCTTCGGCTTCTACTAAGACTTCACCTTCTCGTAACACCAAAGTGTTCATTGTGTAGGCGTGCAACATCTGTTCAACTTCAGATGCACCTTCCACAAGATGTAGTGTCATTATTCCTGGATGTCACACCTGTTATGCTTGCAACTACGCTCTGAGTGCCCCCAACACAACTATCTGCTCTGTCATTAGTTCTTCAAGAGCATCCTTAGTGACATCGCGAACTAGTTCATCATTGTCAAGAATGGCTCCATCAAAGGTATTTGTTGCCTTTGTCTCTTTCTTTGTGGTTGGCTTCTCCTGGACACGTGACCTCTTGAGTTGGGTCGATTTTGTTGTAGGGTCCGTGCATACCTCTATCTCAACCTCCCCCTATATGTCCCACTCTGTGGACATTTCCCTCCCTTCCTCGGTCTCTTCGGTGAGTGTGGTTATTGTTTGTGCCATTTGCATTGTCGCTACTACCTCAACCACCTTCAGCTGCATGGCAGCTTGCTGTTCCTAGTGCTTTCTCTCAGTCAGCTTTGCGATGCACAACATGGTTTCCTTCTTTCTCTACTATGATACGATATTTTCCAGTTTTGCCAAGTCCGAAGCATGCCACACTAGAGACCATACCACCATTACATTGAAGATTTCATCCATCATTGAAATGAATGGATGCTTCACCCACGTTCGGGCTGGGTCATTTCACACTCGGATATACAGATTATGCATAATTGCCTTGAATTCTGCCGCGCTTCGCAAACTGTTATATACTGTCGGGGACAAGCAAAACCTGGTTAATCCATGTTTAGATTTTTGCCTCCATGAATACCCAAAACACCTTGATCTCGTGAACCCTTGTCATGTCTTTTGTTGCACAGAGCGAGGTGTACCTCGCGGCTTCAGGTAGGTTCCCCTCAATGGTGGGAAATTGGCTATCCTTCGGCAGCTCCCCTGCAACCAAAAGGATCGATAAGAGCAACCATGTATAGTGGAAGGTCTTACCCTACTCCTAAGCCTCCATACAATTTGTCATAAAATCATCACAGAGAAACTACACCTAGTTGAACTGGAAGCTCTCTGCACACTGCTCCACCAACGCAATTACAGATGTGGTCACCTCATGTGTGTGGCATTTCCTCATGAGCTTTCCGGCCAGTAGTTGGGTGGCTACATGCGCCCCTTGGTCCTTGATGATCTATATTACATGCCCATGCTTCCTCTTCTCCAGCTTATATCTAGCCTTCATAGCTTCTACAAGGGCCTAGTCACTACTCTTTCCTGCTATGGCTGCGGGATTGTTTCCTTTAATGGGCAACCAAGAAATCCGATGAATTAAATCAGCTGTGATGGGAATCGACTCCTCCAGCCAGAGATACCCATCATGTATTAGACAAAATAGCTACCAGATGACAAAAATTGTGATGGGCGTGTGGTGGTAGTGGGGTATCCACCGCAGATAGAGTAACCCAGCCTTCTCCACACCGTGTAACCATTTCTACTGCAGTAATTTCTCCATAGCCAACTATGGAACTTCTCACTATTCACAAGGTCGCAGTCTTTGAACTTTATACTAGGTACTTTTCCCAGCGGACCGTCAAACCTTATTTCATCTAGAAGAAGTGGGGTGTAGAGCGCGCTCTTCGTGGCCTTCAGGTCCTTTAGTATCTTGGTTTTCCCTTTCCATGGGCAGATGTAGGGGGGTAACTTTATCGCCAAAGTTACTTGGGAAACGTTTTATGCCTCATCATCCTGTGCTTCAATTTGGGTGATCAAGGCTTGCAAATCTTCCTCCTCCTCATCCTCTATTTCAACGGTGACAACTTTGCCCTTCTCTGCCATAGATAATTTACTAAATCGTGGGTTCCGTGGTGATACCTAGACTGGCCCCGTTGTCTACTTATCTTTCTGTGGTCACGGCGTTCGTGGGGACTTTGAACCTCTGGTGCAGCTGCCACCTCTCCAGGCTCCTCCTAGGTCACACGGGGCTCTGGGGTAACTTCCGTGAATCTCACTCTGGTTCATGCAGCCGTGATCATTTCTACACTGGATCCATTTGGTTGCGTACTCACGGGTGTCAAGGTAGCTTGGTTTTCAATGCTCTAAACTGGCTCAAATCTTAAACATCCAAGTGTTTCCTCAAGGCTACCCCAAGGGATATTATAGTAACGGTTGAATTTGAATTTGACCCTTCCCTCCACTTCTGAGTCATTAATACCTTCTTGGCACTAGATCGTCCCGACTCTAGTTCTTAATTCCTATCTTAATGGCCCACCGTCCACTCCTTTATGCCTTAAATTGGACCTCTCGTCGCCAATAGCGACATTAATGGTCACCTCCCAACCTACCTGTACAGTAGCACAGCCCCTTACATTTGATCGCGACCCTTGTGACATACTGGCCTTGCATGGAACCTCCTTCCCACGCAATTCTCCTACAGACTCGTTTATTGTCCCACACCCTCTTTCAACTACTTAGAGCACTGAGACTATGCCTCCTATAGATAGTTAGGTGGTCGCACCCTTGGTGCGAGGCTTCAACTTTCCTACTAGTTCAGGTCGAGGGCACCCTTCAAATACCCTTGTGTTTGTTAGTGCGTCACATTCTTCTTTTTATGGTACGCTCCCCTATTTAGTAAGGTGCGGTCGCAGCCATGGTAGCTAGGTCGCAACTCCTTCTAATGCAGTAGTAGGGCTGGCTAGACTTGGTCCCATCATGCTTAGTTTCTCGCGGCCCACTTGCATGGCTTTGGTTTCTGGTTCACTGATTTCTTTGTCCAATTTCACACTTTTCTTCCTTAGCCATGCCCAATCTTCATCGAGTTCACTAAGTTTCAAGCTCCCTCATCGAATGGCTTCCTGTAACTACATAATTCCTTTACCCAGGTCCTCACGTCCTATCCCAACTACGGGAGCTGTAGTCTCGGGATTCTTCTCTCCTCTCCTGGTTTCATCTCTTCTTGTCAGTGTTGGGGTCATTTCATTGCTCAGTGTGGGGGGATTCTTCTCTTCTCTCCTATAGGTCCATCGAACCGCTAGTACCCACAGGTCCCATTCAGTTTGTCTCACTGGGTGAACTCTGTTCATGACTCCATATAGGTTTTTGAATGCTTTATTGCAGAATATTTGTGGAGTGTGTCGCCTTCCCTGCTGTTGTGTCGGGTTCTGATTTTCGATCCTTAGTCTGGGAGGTGCTTGCACAACACACCTTTGCACCCATCGATAGAGGTGGGTGTGCAAACTGGTTCATCCTAGATGCTCGACTCGCGTTCATCATTGGGGACTTCCAAATCATAAGTGCATTCATCTTCTACATGCGTGCAAGTTTCCAATACTCTTTTGGTGTGTATTCCCCCATCGCGCAGGTCTTGTGCGCAACACCCATTCAGTGCACCGTACCACTGTTGTTCTGGTACTGCACTTTCAAATTTGTCTAAGAATTCATTCATTCGTGTTACCCCTTAGTATGTTGGCAGTTCCCTTGCTTCGGTTGTCACACATCGTAGTGATCTAATCATCATGTTGTAATTTAACATTGTTACTTCATGTAATCGGTTCTGCCAGTGTCTTATTTCTTCATCTGAATCTGAAGTATGGGAACTGTCACGCTCCCATGCGATTCTCCCATCTGCATTCAGGTTTAGTCGATCATGGTCTTGTGCAGTTATCTGGTAAATGAAATCTAGCTCATCATCACTGTCATCGTCACGCACAGGTTCAGTGCAGCATGCTCCTTTGACTGGATCTAGCGGAACTACTATGCGTAGAGACTTTTTCTCGAATATCATCTTTTGCTTCTTCAAGTTGATGACTCCATTCATATCAGTGGCCCAGTATATTCCTAGCAATGCGGTATAAGGAATGTTGTCATCAACAATATTTATCACTTCAGAGTCCGTCTGTGTGCTCGCACGTTCGATATCCACTGTTACCCCTTGTAATCTCCCCATGGGCAATATCTTTTGTTGGTTCACCATCTGTAATTGAATAGGGGACCATTGTAACGTGGGCCTACCCATGCATTCCCATGTCTACTTTGGTAACACATTCACATCTGAACCCAGGTCTAGGATTACCTGATCCATTTCATATTCACCAATCTGCGTTGTTAATCTCATTTCTCTCCCGGTGCATAATGCATGCTTTCTTAGTTTCCAGACTACACATGGTTGACTCGACCTTGCACACCTAGTGATCAGTTCTTATAGTCCTTTAACTGCCCTATTATCATGCAACAACTTCATGCATTCTCTAAAAAGGTAGTAAGCATAGAAGGATCCATTCCAGGCTTTGGTTGATCCTTATTACCTGAAGTAGAGGCTTCCACAAAGCTCTTCTTAGCTTCCATAAATATCTCCTTTGTGCGTTCCAAGTCAAACTTAGGTTCCTTTGTAAGTTCCTTGCAAAGACATGTATCTTCTTTGGGATGCTACCCCCCATATTGTAGTGATTCAGTACTCAAAGGAATGATCGGCCTTTGGGGACCGGACTACCCAAATTGATACTGTTGTGAAGGATCAATTTGTTGAGACTCAACATAAGAGATTTCGTATATTATTCCCGACGAACAAATGGGAACAGACCATATTGTCGGAACAGTCCTTGGATGGACTCCATCTAGTGGTTGAGAGCTAGTTGGGATAGATGGTACACCAATGAACATTGTTGGAGTAGCAGCAGGAGGTTCTGCTACCACTGCATCAGTTGACACAGTCCTAGATGTCGACAGTTGTTCAGACATATCTATTCTATCCAAAAGATTTCCTAGCAATTCTACAAGAACTTGCAACGAAGGGAGACTAACTTCTGATGAAGAAGGATATAGGGTGATGCCGGCTCCAAAATACAATTGAGTACTGGATGGAGGATCCTCCACAATCTCTTCTATAACAATCAATCCAGGTGGGAGAGGTAGACCATCAAGTCCATAAAATATTTCTAGTGCCAAAGAAGATATAGACTCTGCAGCGACAGTTGTTGGAGGGGTAACACCTTCTGGATCAGATGTAGATGGAGCCGATTCAGGAATAGAAGCATTACTGTTACACTAGGATCAGTTCTAATGTCCTCTTGTGGCCGCGGAACTTCTTCTATAAAGGCAGGGGTACCAAATATGGTTGGAGTAACTGGAGTCCCTGAGGATGTTGGAACACAAGTTCCAAGAAAACTAGGGGACTTTGATCCGGTTAAGCGAGTTCGCTTTGTCCGGAATAGTTTCATTTCCGAAGTCAAAGATGGTTGACTCGTTAATATCCGCGAATGACGGGGTTTCGATTGACTTTCTTCCACGATTGTGGATTACTTGATCAACTCAAAAGAAGGGAAAAATGATTCCAAATTAAATGAATTTTAGATGCTTTGACACAACTTGCTTTTTCAATTTTTAAGAGTCGAGAAAAAGCTAAAGATGACTCTAGTCGTCTTCGATTTTTATTGAGCCTGAAGTGACAAGTGCTCAGATGGACCTTTTCCTTTAAGGAGTCTAAAAAGGAATGAAAGAGACTACTCTGGAAATCTAGACAAAGGGATTACCAAACCAATTACAAAACTGCAGAATACTTTTTACGGTACGATAGTCAATATTCGTAAATGTTGTGTTCAGTGCATTTTGATCGATAGGGCGGTAGACACGACTTCCTATTGATAAAGGATTATAGCCTATTGTGGTCTCCCAATATATTCTTGATGGTACGTGGAAGCACAAGTCCGTACTGGCACTTGTCGTCTCAAAGAGGAGGAATCACAAAACCTACAGTGAAAGCAATAGTTACCAGGCTTTACAACACTGGAATATGTCTCTAGCCTAGACTTCTAAATGTTGTGCGTTAAGTTCCAAAGTGTTTTTATGTTCATTGAATTCATTTTACAGTTGATCTTTCTTAAGAAATTTTCCTTTCAGGTTCACTGCGTGATGTAGATATACAATTCCTAAAATGCAATCTAAGATGATAAACAATCATTTAATCTTCTTTTTGCAATGAAAATCCTAGCTACTAAGGAAAGAGAAATGATATTCTTTCAACATAGAGCAGAGAGCACACACTAGATGCACTGTCCTAAATCAAAATCAATAAGCAGTCTAAATGCAAATGCACATGCATGTATTTGTTTTCGCTTTCTTAATGTGTGAAGGACAAAAAGAATGCTAAGTACAAATCTGAATCGTTTCAAGTGACAATACTAACGATTTTATTTTCAAAATACGAAAGGAAGATGATGATGACACTTTACGATTTTGATTTTAAAACTGCTTTCGACACTTGAAAAACTATTAATCCAAATCAAATAAAAGAGTAACAGTGTAATCAACCTTCAAGAATAGTAGGATTCTTTTCTTTGACTGAAAACGACACTTGTGACACTTCCAAATCAAAAGACGACAGTTTGATTACGCTACTCTTTGTAAAAGAGAACCGTAAATGGAAAACAATACATATAAAACATTTACAGTTCTTTGTACTATGGAGGCTGAACCATGCAAAGGAAGGGAGTTTCCACAGTGGTATACTAATCACATATAGCAAAACTCCTAAATAAAGCTGAAGAGAGTGAACAAAAACCAAAATCTGGAAGCAGAAGAGGTCTTATCTGGTCATCACACCTGTAACAAAGGGAAAGAACGATGCATCTCACCTACTGCACACGGGAGGTGCGATGCATCGAGATTCCCAAGAAGAGAAGGTGCGATGGTCCAGGGACAAGACTTCAACTGGGTTCTTGGTCACAGTTTGTAGCTCAGTTCAGGGATTTAGGCCAAGACAATGATAGTCAGTAAATACAAATCACAGGGGCTGATCTAATGAGGCTACTTGAGCCACCACCAGGGCAATTAGGATGTTTGCAAATCAATTGTTCAGTTTATAAACAAAACCCGGAGATAGACTGAAGTAGCATTGATCTACTTTGCACTTGCATAGCAAATGCAGATCGAAGGCTAGCTAGCTTGACTTCAGGCTCCGTCTGTAATTTTATAAAGCAAACAGATATAGACAAGAAAACAAGCTATCTGTTCCCTAGTGGAGTCACCATTTTGTTATCGGGAAATGTAGTGTCTATGTAGAGCTACTAGTTCCACTAAGACAGGTAGCTATTTTAGAAACAAACAGATCAAAGTTACTTCTTTTTTCCTTTACGAGAAGTATATAGGAGAAGAGAAAAGAATACCAACCTCAATATTTCGCTTGGTTCCTTGCTTGTTCCTCCTCCTCTCTGGCAGATCTTTGCCACTCTTTCCTTGATCACTCTGCTTCAAAGAGTACCTGTAAAGTCAAAGCAACATAATACCTTCAAAGTGCAGAGATCTACAATCAAAAACAATATAGGACCAGATATATATTGACCACACAAATGCATATATTATCATACATACAAGAATGTGGAGGAAAACTTGAATAGCTTTATTGATATAAAGATTAGAAGAGAGGATTACAACCCATTGATCTGACCCAGCATCATCCTCCCAGCATGATGAAAGCCCTTCTTCACCTCATGAAAAGCTTAGATCACCCAACACTATGATATTCCACCAGGAAACCAACAACACTTGCTTACAAGATACAAGATTCCATCCCCTGGATCTCTCGGATGAGGGATCCATATATAGATGATTGCAGGCGGGTGAGTCAGCTTTTGGGATTTTGATTAGTGTCTTCTCTCTGATAGTTCTTGATTCCACTTGGAGATTGATGATCTCTTACTCATCCATGGGTGAATTCAGAGAGGCAAGTGTCATAGGAGAAGTTTCTGGAAGATTCCATGATCATCCAACTTGCAAACTGTCTCTGCCATTTGTCTACCCTCGCCCATCACACCCTACAGAAGGGCTTTTTAGTATGCATCACACATTTTTCACTGAGCAGGTGAGATACATCACACCCTTAGCACTGAGCAGTCTGTATGGTCCAATTTTGACCAGTTCTGAGCAATTTTCTGTGGAGAACTTCTGGGAGATGATGTAATCAGCTGACCTTGTTCCTTTAGGGCATGAAACAACACATTTAGGGACTCAGAAACCCTTGGTTTATGGACATATATGATTGGGGTTGCAATTCCAAAATATGTCTATAACACTGAGTCACTCAGCTGGTGTGGTGATCTTCGCTCGGAGTCTATCCAGCAACTTCTATGCTTCACGAACATCTGCCACACGTTCCTCCCCTGTCCATTATATAAATTGTACATGACTCTCTGATAAATCATTGTTAGAGGCACCTTCTTGCTTTAGTGCATATGTATCCTGCATCTGGACAAACTTCCCCTTGATCGTGGCGATGACCGTGAACACTTCCCCGAGCCAAGGCTAGATGTGTGCTTTACGGCCTGCTTCTTTCTGGCATGCGAAATCCACCTATTCCTTCAGAGCTTGGGTCTCCCTAATCTTGCCTAGTCATTGAGTAAGGTTAATCGTTTGCACGATCCCCCAGACATTGTCATAAGCCTACTGCAACTCCCCTGCTTCTGCCTCTAACTATTGTAGCATTGGCTCTTCCTATAGTGAAGTGAATGTGAAGAGGGACTGATCCAACAATCCCGTACAGTCTTGTACAACATGCTCTATCACTTCCAACCCCAATTGAATGGCACAGTGGCACTTCTTGCTGACTTCTAGGGGTGTAGAGGGTTGCACCTTAAGATTCAGCTCTGTGATTTGAAAGTTCAACTCCAACTAAACCTTCATGGCCTCCTCCTGGGTCTTGCGGAATCCATCTTCTAGGTGGTGAATCTTTTCTACAATGGGGAGTTCCGTTGGCATAGCCAATTCTAGTATGCTGCCATAGGCCTCCTCCATGGCCTGTTCTAATACTTAGTTTTATGCGATCAGGTGGTCGCGCTGCAGGCTGAGCTATTCTAAATTTAACTTCTGCTCGCTCAAGACTTGGAGGGAGAGGCCCTCCCTGGGGCGAAGCTCAGTAGTTACCCCATCCTGCAGCTGGTATAGGGTTTCCCTAGGAAGGGCAGCCAAATTCTGTTGGCATTATGTTTCTGGTATGGTTATATGTTACAGATGTTGTACCTGATGGCATCACCCATGGCATGGCTCTCATTATGATGAGAATTAAGAAGTACGCAGGAGAAAAGTTCACGGAATTTTATGCAGAGAAAAGTTTATAAAAGTTTATTTCATGTGGAGAAAAGTTCACGGAATTTTATGCAGAGAAAAGTTTATTTCATGTGGGAAAAACTTACCTTTGGTCCATGGTAGTTAGTCCTTGGAATTTGAACCTATGGTTTTTGGACCATGGCATCTCGACAGACGTGTTGATCCCTAGTATTGAGTTGATGGTATTGGTTTGTTATGGTTTTGGCCCATGGTATTGTTTTATTTTATTATTATTATTGAGCCCCATGATCCATGATTTGAGGAAGAGCTTGCCTATATAAAGCAAATGAGATCATTTGGCTTAGGCATGCTTTTGGGTTGAATATCTTAAGATCTGAAATATTGGGTTATTGTTTCAAAAGCTCGATCTATATGAAAGTGAAGTGGAAAGCGAATCTGTGAAGGGTGATCTCTCGAGCGTTGCAGCTACGGAAGCACAGGAGGCGTCGCAGGAAGTCACCGCAGGAGTCGTCGTAGGAGGCACCGCAGGAAGTCGCCGCAGGATTCGCCGCAGGAAGTCGCCGCAGGAGTCACCGCAGGAGGGCGCCACAGGAGTCGCCGCAGGAGGCGCTGCAGGAAGGCGTCGCAAGAGTCGCCGCAGGAGGCACCACAGGAGGGAGCCGCAGGGAGGCGCCACAGGAAGGAGCCGCAGGAGTCGCCGCAGGAGGCGCCGCAGGAGGCACCGCAGGAGACGCCGCAGGAGGCGCCGCAGAAGACACTGCAGGAGGCACCGCAGGAAGACGCCACAGGAGGCGCCGCAGGAGACGCCACAGAAGGTGTTCTGGGTTTAGTTTTCTGTTATTGTGGATCTGGTTATCTGGGTGACTTACTGGTACTTTATGATCATTTGATGCTTATGGATCCAGTTTGAAAATTTATGAAAAGTGGTCCTTGAAAGAAAAGAAGTAGGGGGTTGTAGCTCCCTTCCAGGAGAGACTGGAAAACGAGAGAGAGTTGTAGCTCTCTGCAGGTTGCAGCCTGCGTACTGGTAAAGGACTGAACCAGTACAAGACCATTGTAAAAGGAGTTTCTAATTTGAAAGAAGATAGAGACATATTGCAGCAGGTGGTTTTCACCCACATTGGGTTTCCACCTTATATCTGGTGTTCTTTGATGTGACTGTCTGTTTTTCTTGTTCATGCTCAATGTTTTATGGTACTGATATGCAAAAATAATTCAAAGTATAAATAAGGAAGAATTGTTAAAAGGACTAGATAATACTGATTCACCCCCCCTCTCAGTATTATTTCAACAATTGGTATCAGAGCAGGTCCTTCTAAAGAAGCTTGATCGCTTGAAGGAAAATCTTTCATCATGAGCAACTACGAGAGGGAAGCATCTATCAGGCCACCGGTTTTTGATGGGACAAACTTCAATTATTGGAAGGTAAGAG
>APFE031478095.1:50322-68294 GCA_000404065.3 Pinus taeda | reverse complement strand
CTTTGGAACATGTACATATGCATCACATCCAAATACCCTCAGATGTGAAAGAGAGGGTTTCTTACTAGTCCATACCTCTTGTGGAGTCTTATCCTCCAACACTGATGAAGGTGATCTGTTGACCGGGTAACATGTTGTCTCCACCACCTCTGCCCAGAATTCCTGTCCTAACCCAGCACCACTACGCATGCTTCTTGCCCTTTCCATCAATGTCTTGTTCATTCTTTCTGCAACTCCATTTTGCTGAGGTGTATATGGAGTAGTCTTCTGCCATGCTATACCACACTTCTTACAGAGTTCTTCAAATTCCTTACTGCAAAACTCTCCACCGTTATCTCTCCTCAGCTCCTTTATCTTCTTCTCTATCTGGTTTTCCACCAGAGCCTTAAATTCTTTAAACCTATCAAAGACTTCAGATTTATTCTTAAGGAAATATATCCTTGTATTCCTTGAGAATTCATCTAAAAATGTTACATAGTACATAGACTTACCCATTAATGGAACCTTCACAGGTCCAAACACATCACTGTGCACAAGCTCTAATATCTGTTTCGCCCTCTTACCACCAGAGGTAAAAATCACCCAATTTTTCTTCCCATACACACAATTTTCACAGAAATCAAAATCCAGAGAGCTATTACTGATACCTTCTACCATACCTTTACCATGAAGTATTTTAAGGCCCTTCTCTCCAATATGTCCAAGCCTTTGATGCCACAACATGGTATTCTCTCCAGAGACCACTAGATTTTCTGCTCCACTTTCAAGAACCACATAACTATTGTGCCAATCAACAATAGTGCTACCTTGCATATTTTACAGAGTTCTAGTCTGAACTACCCACATCAATACCTGTGCTCCTCGAACCATCTTGCAAGTATCCTTATCGAACACTATTTTTACACCTGCATCATCCAACTTGCTTACAGAAATCAAATTTTTGGCTAATGCAGGAATATGCACAACACTCAGAAGTGTTCTAACCCTTCCACCTTGCAACTTCGACTTTACTTTTCTGCGACCAACGATTCTAGCCTTCCTATCATCCCCTAAGAAAACATCACCACCATCGTATTTATTATACTCGTAGAACCACTCTCTATAGGGAGTGAAGTGAAAGGATGCACCTGAGTCAATCAACCATGCCTCATGATCTACATGTGTACTTGAATAAGCCAAGTACACATCCCTACCTTCGTCTGAGGTGGTTTTCGCCTCTGCAGAAGAAGCATCATCAGATCCTTTTCCTTCGTCAGGAGCTTTAGATTTACAATCCCTTTTGTAGTGCCCTTCCTTTTTGCATTTCCAGCACACCACCTTTACAGGTTTTCCTAGAGATTTATATCTCCCTCTAGATTTAGATCTCCCACTCGATGACTTATTTTTGTTTCTGTTCTGGGACCGTCCTCGTACAAATAAGGCATCACCATTCTAGCTCTCCATATTTTTTCCGTCTCATCTCCTTTGTCAGCAAGGATGAGACTATTTCATCAAACTTCAAGGCAGTTGCATTGCTAGCTATTGCAATAACAAGACTATCCCACGAATCTGGTAGAGAACACAACAAACTGATTCCCTTATCTTCATCTGAAATTTTAATATCAACAGATAATAACTGACTTACCATAGTATTAAATGCGTTCAGATGCTCTGTCACCAAGTATCCATCTTTCATCCTCAGGTTATTCATCTATTTCCGTAGGAATAGTTTATTCACCAGAGACTTAGATTGCTACAAAGTCCCTAACTTGACCCACAAAGCCTTTGCTGTAGCTTCCCCTGATACATTCACTAATACTGAATCTAAGACACACAATCGTATTGTGCTCTTTGCTTTCTGATCAACTTCTTCCATTCTTCATCAGACACTCTCCTTTGTTTAGTACCTGAATCTACTACAATCCACTGATATTTATCCACTAAAAGATCCTCCATCTTGAGTTTCCATAACTCAAAACTCTGACAATTAAATTTATCGATCTCTATCTTTCCATTGCTTGCCATCTTCTTTCACCACCATAATCGATCCCGCAGATCTCCCACTGAATAGGTTCTACCACAGGCCCGAGTGAAACCCCTCAAAAGCAAAGGCGTCCCCTTGAAGCCAAAATAGCTCTGATACCAAATGTAGTTTTTAACCCCGTATAGAAATTCCCTACATACAAATTATAAAACACAAAAAATAAACAATGCGAGAGCATAACACATAAAACACATATACATAGAGATTTTCCCCTGGATCTCAAAACTGGGACTACCAACTTGATTTTCCATTATTTTCCTTTCAATGTTATAATACATATTTATACATGCCGAAGCATCCAATACCATGGACCGAAAACCATCGTGTCCAAACCATGGACCGAAAACCATAGGTAGGTCCGCCAAACCTAATATAGGATCCAAAAAAAAATTCCCAGGGCGCTACCCCAAACCCCGTAGAGGGGGCCTAGCCGCCCCCCTCTAACCCCCCAGTTCACTATGTAGGTTAGTCGTGGAAAGAATATAACACAACCCAACAAAAGAAGCCATAAATTATGAATGAATTCAGCCCTCATGGTTTTACTCATCAAGAAGAGGTGATTTTTCATAATTATCAAGATCATTTGGTAAGTCTATTCTAGTCATTAGTGAAGGTGGAGTTTCTTTCATTTATAAGTTCAGGTTATGGATTTAGTTTTTATTCTAAGTTGCCAATAGATGGTCCACTTAAGAACAGTCAAGGAGCCTAGGTCCTGGATCAACTCTTTGACTAGTTATACTCGAGGTTTCATATTGCTTGAATTAAGCGAGTGGATTTTCAGATGTTAGAGTAGGGTTATTGGTACATAAATAAGCTTATTGGGCAATAATTTCCTTAACCTTTAGGCTACCTTTTGCAGTTTCCTGTTTCACTTTGTACAACAATTTGATATCACATTGCAGCAGTAGTAATTGGTTTCCAGTTGGTTTGCAATTTTCTTTTCAATTTGGTGAGTGGGTTTGAATGTAGTCTTCAAATTAGGATAAACACAATGGTCAAGCATCGGAGCTTGTGGTTCTTTTTTGGACCATAGGAGCATAACATCCCCATTGGAGCCACTGTTATCCATAATAACCCTTGGATTTAGTTTTTGAGTCAATTGGTTAAGTTAGTTAGGGTTTTGACTTTTCTTAAAATAAAATTCATGTACAAAAAGTATTTTTAGTCATATAGTCAGTGTGTAGAGTCGACATAAGCCTAAGTTGGGTCCACAATATGAGTCAGATTCCAAATCATCGTTTGTCTCGGTTTCACATGTTCATGATTTTAATTTAGCCAATAAGGAACTTTTTTCCAAATTCATAGCAAATTTAGTTATGAAAATAAAGTATTTGCTAAGAAAGTGCCCGAACTTCTATAGCAAATATATTACATCTACGACCTGTTTTGCTACGAAAACCGAAACCCTGTTGATTAGTAACGGTTAAAAAAAATCATGGATCTGATTCATGATGGAGTATCATTACGTGTCAGAGTTCACCTTATTTGATTGGTATCCCCAAAACATTCGCACTGCAAAGCATTCTTCATCATTTTCCTTTCATTTTGAGTTGGTTTCGTTGTCATAGGGAAGTCTAGATATCCTAAGGAGAAATTGCAGGTGGCAAGAAGGAGCTCATCACATGTTGCAGCCATGGTGTAGAAGAAACAATACAAAGGAATTGACATGAATTTTGGCATTTCTAGGGTTTGCCTCAAAGAGCATTTTTTCAAATTCTTAATGGTCATTCAGAAATATTTCACAATTGAAGGTAGCTACAGCATGGTCTACCAATACCATTTAAAATTTCTACTTCACTTCACAAGCTTGTACAAGCTATTATAAATGGCATGGAGGTGGAAGAAATCATGAAAAGAAAAAAACTCAAAAAATTTCACAGTTTTGTAGTAACTCCCCAAAGTTAAGCTGGATATTTGCTACATAATTGTTGCAGCTTTTCATAGAGGATAATGCCAGTAAACATCTCAGCTAATGGAGTTCTAATGGCACAAGTTTAGCTAAAAAACATTAGTGAAGACCTTAGAATTTTTAGAAAGGTCAAATAGCTAGCAGAAAGGTGTTTTTTGAATTTTTCTACCAAAAAATTGGTACGGAAATTCTGGAAATCATTGTTTTAGTAGTCAACTTCAAGATCAATTTCTGACCAAATGGAAAGGGATTTTGGAAATAGGAAGGAGGATTATGTTCACAATGGGCTCATCTATAAAAGCCTCTCTCCTTTTTTACACAGATATCAGGGTTTGGAAGATACACATTTATCTTTGAGGCCAATTTACAAAATGTTTCATAGCAAGATTTGTTGTGGAAATTTCGAAATTTGACTTGGTGGAGGTTTAGCTCAGCAAGGTTGACTCCAAATTGATTTGGATAATGAATATTGATTAATATTATCTCAAATCCCATAATTTACTCTTTAATTTCTTTATTTTTAGTGGGTCAAAAATCAAATCCTAGATAATAGGATATGGATAGATTTTTCAACTATTTTATTCCTGAAGTATTGTAATAGGACCCTATCTTCAACAAAGGATGGAATTCGACCCACCATACTAGGACTTGATATTTGGGAAGTCAAGAGGTAGTAGCATGGGACACCAATAGTTTGAAGACTTCTTTTTCAAATAGGATTTGTCATGTATATTCAACATTCCAGACTTTTATGAATGACAACTCAACTTAGCTAGATTACGTGGAAGCATAGTGTTAAGATATGTGTCAAGTATTGATGAGTAGTTGATTTGTATTAGGAATTGGATTTTAAGCCTCTCATTGTATATATTCATAGGGACAAATGAGAAAAAGGGGATTGATGATGTGAGAAGGCCACTTTTGTATATTTTTCCAATTAATAAGAAGTACAGTTGCAACAATACTATGTTTTTAACTTGAGATTCATTTTTCGTTTCAGTTCCATCTCATCATACTTTTATGTTGTTATAAGTTTTCATAGCTTATTTGATTAGTTGGAAATTAATATTATATTTCTCCAACTTCGTTCAATTTGTTGTGATTAATTGTAAATGCCCATATTCACATTAGTAAGCCAAAAAATGCCTCAGCTTCCACAAAACGATGTTTGTCTGTAATTGAGTTTTTCTTTTGACTCCATGCCCAATGGTGGTGATTACCACACTGTCTTTCACTAGCAAGAAATCATACAAAAAATCTAAATTTAGTCATCTAAAATTGAGTTTTATTTAGAATATTATCTAGTTTTCCTTGAGAGAGCCCTCTCATGCTAGAAGGGCTAACTTCTAACTACAAGTTTTTTGAAATAGTTACTGTTACTTAGAGGTTGACACATCCCAACCTGTCTAACCTAGTGATAACACTTTTTGTGTAGCTGCCGGGAGCCGAAAATCTCCTTTTCCTAGATTTTTCTTTGAGTCTCTTCATTCTGATTCCTGAGGGTAACATGAAGCTAGAGTTTTTTGAAGGTTGTGATATTACCTTGGCGACTCCAATCACAAAGATACATAAGATCAAATCTTCGTGGTGACTCCACTGATTGAAAATCAATAGCTTGAAGAAGTTCCAAGATGGGTTATATTGTAAGAAGAAATGCCTGGTATACTCCTATGGATCGGTCTCACATCTATGGTTTTCCAAATTCTATGCCTTGTGTTGATTGGTCAACCCATCCTCCCATGTTCAAAGATGTCAAAAGGAAAGATGATATTGGTGTGCATTTGGTTAAATTCCATATACATGTATGTACACTGAGGGTTGAGTTTCCTAAGGATTGTCTCATGAAGATGTTTGTGGCTACCCTAGAAGATAAAGCTAGAGTATGGTATGAAGGGTTGCCATTAGAAAGCTTGTGTTCTCTTAAATATTTCCATAGAATATTTTTTGGACATTACATGAAGTTTCATCCTTCATCACCACTGTTTCAAGACTATTGTAATTTTTTGAAAGGTTTCATTCAATATCTCAAAAGTATTAACGACGATGTAGAATGTATGGATGATGAAGGGATATTAGAGGAACTTTATGAATTTCCTTTACAAGTTAGTTCTCATGATGATCAAGAAGTCTTCCAACAAATAGATGTCTCTTCTTTAGTTAAAGATGAAATGGATCAACAATTTGACAGTCAAGTTAGAGGACATGAAATCCACGAGGATTTGCAGCCTTGTCAATCTATATGCAGTCAAAGACATGAGCAGAATCATTCAAATTATTTTTCAACCCGTTGCTTTTCTGAGATTTTATGTCAAGAAGAAACTCCTCAAGTTCAGGTTGTTGAGAATACATGCATGTAAATTATGAACAGTGAGGTAACATGTGATGAAAGTTTTCTACCTAGACAATAACTTTTTTTTGTTGAAAATCATAATGATGTTGTCCCGGTTAAAGTGCATGAAAGTTCACTTTTAGGTAAACCCGAGTTACATGAAGAGCTGAATATACAGGTTTTACCTATTTTATTTGAGAATCATCAAAATTACATGGATGATATGCATAAATTTTTTTGTATAGGAGTTGTTAGTGTTCAGAGTCAAGATGACAAACCTCAAGAAAAATTACCACAGGTCAAATCAGAATTGTTTGATAAGCCAAATATTTGTTTTGATGCACACAATATGGATGTCATGTTTGAAGATGTTCAAGATTGTATGGATGTTTTTGTTGATTTACATGGAAGGGAAGACAAATCTATTGTTTCCTTTTTATTTGATGATGTTCTTGGAATTGAAGGCATAAGACAAAAGAAGCCATCAGTTATGAATGAATTCAACCCGCTTGGTTTTACTCATCAAGAAGAGATGATTTTTCATGATTATCAAGATCATTTGGTAAGTCTATTCCAGTCATCAGTGAAGGTGGAGTTTCTTTCATTTATAAGTTCAGTTTATGGATTCAATTTTTATTTTGAGTTGCAAATAGATGGTCCACTTAAGAAGAGTCACGGATCCCAGGTGTTGGATCATCTCTTTGACTGGTTATACTGGAGGTGTCATATTGCTTGAACTAAGTGGGTATATTTTTAGATGTTAGAGTAGGGTTATTGATACATAAATAAGCTCGTTTGGCAAGCATTTCCTTCAGCTTTAGGCTACATTTTGCAGTTGTTAGTTTCAGTTTGCACAACAGTTTGATATCACATTGCATCAATAGTAATTGGTTTCCAGTTGGTTTGTAGTTTTCTTTTCAATTTGGTGAGTGTGTTTGAATGTAGTCTTCAAATTGGGATCAGCCCAATGGTCAAGCACTAGAGCTGTTGGTTCTTTGATACACCATAGGGGCACAACATCCCCATTGTAGCCACTTTTATCCATGATAACCCTTGGAGTTAGTTTTTGAGTCAATTAGTTAAGTTGGCTAGGGTTTTGACTTTTCTTAAAATATAATTCAAGTACAAAAAGTCTTTTTGGTCATATAGTTAGTGTGTAGAGTCAACTTGAGCTTAAGTAGGGTCCGTAGTATGAGTCTAGTTCTAAATCATCATTTGTGTCTGTCTCACTTGTTCATGATTTTCATTTATCCAATAAGGAACTTTTGTCCAAATTTGTAGCAAATTCACTTATGAAAACATAGTATTTTCTACGAAAGTGTCCAAACTTCCGTAGAAAATCTATCACATCTACCACTTGTTTTTCTACAAAACCAAAACCCTGTTGATTAGTAACGGTTAAAAACACTAGTAGAAAATGAACAATTAGTGACTACGTGACTAAAAAATTTAGTCACCACAGCTTTTCCAAGTGAAATACTACCAAAAATGAGAAATATTAAGTGACCGAACTAAAAATGACTAACATAAATCAGTAATTTAGTCGCAGGTTAAAATATGTGTCTAGCTAATAAATAATACAACTAAACATTACTAACATGAATGACTAATTTAGTCTAAGAACAAAAATATAACTACCTAACAAGTGCTACAATCATATGAATCAGTTTTTTATGTTAGTTATCTTAATTGTGTCAAGAAATCTAAACTTACAAGTGATAGGGGATTGAAAGGTTGTTAAATATTGGTTGAAAGGTTATCCTTCCTTAAACACTTATTCATCCTCACATGGTGTATAGGTGAGCCAACTTTTCATTGTGTATCTCTAATAATTTCTAATTTTAAAAATATATTTTTTAATAAAAAACTATTTTATGTATTTTAAAAATTTATTCATTGAATCTAATTGGGTCTAGTTCTAATTTGAAATTAATTTAAAGGGAAATTTTATTTTTTAAGACTGTAATATCAAATAAAAACTACTTTAATTTCTTATTAACTGACCTACATCCATCTTAACCCCAGATCTATAGAGTGTTGAGAGGGGTCCAATCTCTCGAGGTGCAAATTTTTTTTTCTAGTGCAAAACTTGAGGAAATGTTTTCACCTTGAGAGATTGGATCCCTCTCGGCACTTGATAGTTATAGCATTAATATGGATCTAGGTTAGTTATATATTACTATATAATATCTATATTTTCATTTGTGTCTCTTTGTTATTCCCTCTCTCTATATCACCCCCGAAACATACACACACTCTCTCTCCCTCTCTTCTCCTTCTCTGTTTGTCTCTCTCTTCCCCTTCTCTCCCTCTCTATCTATATCCTTCTCTCTATTCCCTCCCACTCTCCTCTCTTCCTCACTCTCTCTCCATGACTCCCTTGTCACCCCCTCTCTCTTCACCTTTCTCCCTATATGTTTTTCTTGTTCCCTCCCTCTCCTACCCCCTCCAATTCCATATATCTCTCCTCATCTCTATCTTCCTTCCTCTCTATCCCTTATCCCCCCCCTCCCTCTATCTCTCCCCCCAAATCACTCTCCCCCCCTCTCTCTCTTCCATCCAACTCTATCACTATCTCTGCCCCTGTCCTTCTCCATCTCAATGTCTCCATTTCTATCCCTTACCCTTCTCTCCCTATCTCTATCCTCTCCTCTTCTTCCTCTTCCCTCCTCTCCTCTCTCCCTCACTCTCTCTCCATCTCTTCCTTCTCACTCCTCTCTCTCTCCACCTCTATCTCTATATGTCTTTGTTCATTCCTCCCTCTCTCCCACTCCAACTCCATCTCTCTCTCTCTCTCTCACTCCTCTCTCTTCCTTCCTCTCTTTCCCTCTCTCCCACCTCACTCTCTCCCCGCCATCACTCTCTCTTTCTCTCCCTCTATCCTCCAACTTTTTCACTGTCTCACTCCCTCTCTCCACCCCCTCCCCAACTCTCTTCTTAAATTTGATCACATTGGTGTTATGTTTAAGGAAATTATCTAAATTAGAAAACTATTGGTTGGAAAATTACTAAAACCTTATCATTTTTGGATTCAATCATGTCAAAGAAATAAATAATGAAAACTTTAAAAAATCATGCTATATAATCTATTATATATATATATTATATATATTTAATTTTTGTTTTATATATTTATTTTTATATTATTTTTTTTCTTTGTTATATATAATATATATTATATATATATAATAACGGCATAGATCCATGTTTAGTTATTTATTAAAACGTTATTTTAATTTCTATGCCAATATTTTAGTGGTCGTGTGAGGATAGATTGGTTTAGATATATTCAAATTGTAGGCATTTTCCCTTTTAGATTATCTATATATATATATTATATATATATATATATATATATTATATATATACTATATATATATATTATATATATCTATCTATTATATATAATATTATTATATTATATTATATTATATATATATATATTAACGGGCATAGATCCTGTTAGCTTAATTTATTAAAACGTTATTTTAATTCTATGCCAATATTTTTAGTGTTCGTGAGGATAGAGGGTTTAGATATATCTCAAATTGTAACATTTTCCCTTTTAGATTCAATTAAAAAAATGTTGTAAAATTAAATTAAAATAAAATGTTTTTACTATGAAATAAGTTATGGTTTTTTGGCATGTGGTATTGTAAAAAGGCTATTTTTTACAAGTTAATAATATCTACCGAATGTAGGGGTGAATATCCACGGTTAAGAATCTTGTCATATTGTTGTAAAATATTTTAGTTGTGAAATAAGTTATGGTTTTTGGACTTGTAGTATTGATAAACCATGGTATTGTCTCATGGTATTGGTTGTAAAATATTAAACCTATATTTTGGATCAATCATGTCAAAGAAAATAAAATAATGAAAAACTTCAAAAGAACATGCACTATATTTAATCTATTATAATTAGTCAATTTGCTTGCTCTCATACCTTGGATCCTTGCTAAGGTTTTCTTAATATATATATATATATATATATAAGAAAACCAACATAGATCCATATCAGCATAATTTTATTAAAACTTTAATTTAATTTCTATGAGAATATTTTTAGTAGTCGATAGAGTGTTTAGATATATCTCAAATTGTAACATTTTCTCTTTTAGATTCAATTAAAAAATTGTTGTAAAATTAAATTAAAATAAATTATTTTTACAATGAAATAAGTCATGGTTTTTTGACATGTGGTATTGATAAGCCATGGTATTGTAACAAAGCGAATTTACAAGTTAATATCCATGGTAAAGTGAGGGTAAATATCCATTGTTAATAATCTTGTCATATTATTATAAAATATTTGATTGTGAAATAATTTATGTTTTTGGGCATGTGGTATTGATAATCCATGGTATTGACCCATGGTATTGTAAAAAAAAGCTATTTTTTACAAGTTAATAATATCTACCATAATGTGGGGGTGAATATCCACGGCTAAGAATCTTGTCATATTGTTGTAAAATATTTTGGTTGTGAAATAAGTTTTTTTTGGACTTGTAGTATTGATAAGCCATGGCCTTGGCTCATGGTATTGTAACAAAGCCTATTCACAAGTTAATAACAAAATCAAAATATAACAAATTAAATTTTATTATGTTTATTAATTTAACTTTTTATTATTAATTGAGTTATATTTAATGTTTACATCTTCCCAATATCATTTAACTTCTTATTCTTTTTAATTTAGTATCTTAGACAAAAATGACAAATTCTTATTAAAAATAAATCATTTAACCCAATTGCAATTTATATATTTTATTTTATATTATAACTATTTCTTTTCTTTTTCATTTCTAGTTTAGCACTGGGTTCAAATAAAATATTCATAGATTACAACATCACATTGTAGCACTGTATTTTTCTCTTCCTTGTCTATATCTGCATGGAAATTCTAGAAGAAGGAAGACCATCAATGTGATATATGGATTTCATGGGATCCATCAACGTGATCTATGAATTTCATGGGATTCGAATGCCACATGGAGTTTGCATGGGAAACACCTTAGGAGAGCATCAATGATTAGATGGAGGAAGGGCAAGGTCACTGGGTGTGGATATTTTGGTGAATGCCACATGGAGTTTGCATGGGAAACACCTTAGGAGAGCATCAATGATTAGATGGAGGAAGGGCAAGGTCACTGGGTGTGGATATTTTGGTAATTTGTACATGGCTATGAATTTGGACTCTGTTCTTCCTTTTTACTAAAGAGGATTTTTTTTGTATGGGTAAATAATTTTGAGGTTTTATATGATCAAAGCATAAATTTTATCTAGAATTGAGGGTTTAATGATTTTGATAAGGGAAAGGTCATTGGGTGTGGATATTTTGGTAATTCGTACATGAGTATGAATTTGGACTCCGTTTTTCCTTTTTACTAAAGAGGATTTTTGTTCTTATGGGTAAATAATTTGGAGGGTTTATATTATCAAACCATAAATTTTATCTAGAGTTGAGGGTTTAATGATTATGATATTTTGGTAATTTGTACATGGGTATGAATTTGGACTCTGCTCTTCCTTTTTACTAAAGAGGATTTTTGTTTGTATGAGTAAATAATTTCTAGGGTTTATATGATCAAAGCATAAATTTTATTAGAGTTGAGGTTTTAATGATTCTGATAAGGGAAAGGTCATTGGGCATGGATATTTTGATAATTTGTACATGGGTATGAATTTGGACTCTTCCTTTTTAAGGATTTTTGTTCTTATGGGTAAATAATTTCGAGGGTTTATATGATCAAAGCATATATTTTATTTAGAATTGAGGGTTAATGATTATGATATTTTGGTAATTTGTACATGGGTATGAATTTGGACTCTATTCTTCCTTTTTACTAAAGAGGATTTCTGTTCTTATGGGAAAATAATTTTGATGGTTTATATGATCAAATCACAAATTTTATATAGAGTTGAGAGTTTAATGATTATGATGCAAATCTTGATTGTGGTAAACAATTCATCAAAAGACAATGCATATGTAAGCATTTTTTATGTCCTTATTGTACAAAGGGTTTAATGATTATGATAATGCAGATCTTGATTGCGGCCAACAATTCATCAAAAGACAATGGACAAGTAAGAATTTTGCATGTCCTTATTGTACAGATTAGTTCGATCCTTCCTAACTTTTCTAGGGTCAGAATGCATGAAATTTTTTTTTTTCTTTTCACCTTTTTTTAGTGTTTGATTGTTTTTGTAATGGACTCTACCATGCCCAAATTAAAATGGCTCAAGTGATGCAAGAAAAATTTCTCGTAGGATGCAAATGCTAGACCTTCCTCAAACTTTGTTACATGAAATTAAAATTTCTTGTAATCATGAACATAAAATATTTTATGTTTCATCCTTAGATTCTAATCTTAATGCCTACATTTTTAAACCATGTTACTATATTTTAAGTAGAATATACTTAGATCCATTAAACCTTACAACGCTCTAAAGCTTAGGTTAATTTCAGCTAAAAGGAAGGAACCTGAACGACTTTTGCAATTTATATTCAATTCTTGCAGATAATGATTAAAAATGGAAGAACTCAATGGTCTGATAATTTTTACCGACCCATCAATTTCGAAGACATTTGGTATTATTTTGAACCTAAACATAGAGAGTAGAAGAAGAAGAGGAGCCTGGATGAGGTGGACCCTGACTTGCTTGATACGTTTCAAAAGTTGGGCATGCCCTTTACTAGAAGAAGAGATTGACCAACGTTGTTGTAGATGTTGTTTTCGACAATGTTTTCATTACTACCATGCATAGGTAGACTCTATAGGTATTTGAGGTTATACTTTTTCATTATAAGATGTAATTCAGGAGTACCTTTTTCTAGTTAGGAAGTAGCTTGATAGGGTTGATGCTCTTGTTGATAACTATTATGCTGCATTGTATTTTTATTTTTTTAGTGATAGCTCCTTCTATTAAATCTCCAAGCACACTTTGTCACGCATGGAAATATCCACTTATTTCAAGATGAATGAGATGGAGACTAGGCATTTGAGAGGACTCTTATTTTTGTAGATGAGAGGAGTTATGTGAGGTGAGAGGAGTTGTGTGACATATATTGAAGCATGAACTATACCATTTTATGACACCAATAATATCCATGCCACAATAGTGGATATTTATTATGCCAAGGGAGCAATGATAAAGTATTCCACTGTAAAGAATTAGTATGTCGGGGACAAGGAATGTAGATGTGGGATTTATAATTTTATTACAAAAAGAGGTTTGGGCGATGGAGACAAATCAAGGATTTCGTGGACCTGAGTAGAGACTAGTTCAACAATCACCTGGAAATACTCAAGCATTGTTTTGAAAGGCGATGATGAAATTGGAGAGTTCTATTCTGTTGCCTTGAAAAATAACTATCATTGGGGGGGACAAAGATGATCCATATAGGGAAGAATTTCAAGAGTAGTATTGTTTCTAAAATTATATCTATAGGCAAGTCAAGGGACTACTATAGAGGATTAGTGTAGGTGCAACCAAATTATCATAATGCAAGGAATCTTTCACAGTGTGATTTGATGCTCATCGATGACCAGGAAGCTACAAATACTTATCATTACATTCAGGTACAATTGACTTGCATTCTAAAGTCTCTAATTTCATTTATTGATAGTCCGTCTTGTGTCCTTGTCTCTCTTAATTTAATTATGTTAGGATTGGAATGGGTTAAAAAATCAAGCATATCATTGAGTCAAATAGACACCCACATGTCACTACATGTCATTGTGCATACTCTTTGTTTTTTATACAATTAGAAGTGAGCAATATGATGTGTACACACACAAAAATTCCTAGCATGCATGATGAATCCTCCTCCAATTCCATTTTCTATGGTGACATTTTAATTGTTTTGTTTATACAGGTCATATAGCCACATAGTGGCCACTATCGAATGTTGAGGTATATATCATATAAATATTTTATAGTCTACTTTATTTTATATTCAAGTATTCAATGTCTTTCATGTCTTATACTCTGCATTGTATCTTCGTTCCTTTTTAGGAGCGGAATTCAATATTGATGGTAAGAAGCAACAATTGAAGAAAGAGGAGAACAATAACACTGGAGTGACAAATGCAAAATGAGAGAGAGAAGAGAATCTGTCTAGTGATACCCTTAGAGCCAATATCTTGCATAAGACACACTCATAGAGACTGATGGTCAAGCCTTCAGAGTTGGTGAATTCACTTGCAATGCTTTGACAACATAATGATAATGTTTTGAAATGATGAAACAATACTTCATGTGTAAATTGTAGCCCAACCCATATTAAGTTGGAAACTTATATTGTAATACTTGATATTTTATATAATAAAATTTATATGGTTGAAATTATTTTTATTTTCACTTGATATTATTTAGTCTTGTAATTAACATATGTAACTTTGTGTTATCATATTAGATAAACATGCACATTGTATGACATTTTCTTAAAACTTAGTCGAATCATACAAATTAATTTATGGTGATTAATAATAAACACATAAAAGCAATCTAAAACTAGTAAATTAGTGGTTTATATTAATTAATGATGAACACGAATAAAATGAATATATGACTAAATTAGTCATTTATAATGATTATGAATGAAATTAAATGAAATGAATAGAAACTACTAAATCAATCGTTTATATAATGAATATGAAAATACCGAAAAATATTAAATGCTACTTTATGATAAAAAAATTATTATTAAATGATGACTAAATTTTGCATCTTATAACACGACTAAAATTTAGTCATATTTCTTTGGTCATTAATTGGTTTTAAATGAAGATTAAAATTTGCATATATATGACTATTAGTAGCTAATTTATAGTATCTTATAACATGACCAATGTTTTGGTCATTAATTGGTTTTCTCGAGGATTCATATAGTAGTATATTTTGTTATTAACTGCGACAATTAATGACTAAACCAATGAAAAATTAATGACGAAATTTATGACTAAATATAGTACTAGATGGTAAAATTGAGGAAATCAATTAATAACTAAGATAAAAATGACTAAAAGTTGGTCGCGTTATAAGCTACTGTAAATTAGCTACTATTGGTCACCGACTGAAAAATGGTCATTTATATGCAAATTTTAGTTGTTTTCTTAGTAACTAATTAGACATTTTGTTCTAGTGAAAGAATCATGGGTCTGATTCATTATGGAGTATCATTACATGTCAGATTTCACCTTATTTGATTGTTATCCCCCAAACGTTCACACTGCAAAGCATTCTCCATCGTTTTCCTTTCATTTTGAGTTGCTTTCACTGTCATAGGGAATTCTAGCTATCCTAAGGAGAAATTGCAGGTGGCAAGAAGGAGCTCATCTTGTGTTGTAGCCATGGCATAGAAGAAACAATACAAAGGAATTGAGATGACTTCTGGCATTTCTAGTGTTTGCATCAAAGAGAATTTTTCCAAATTTTTAATGGTCATCCAAAAATATTTCACATGTGAAGGTAGGTTCAACATGGTCTACCAGTACCATATCAAATTTCACTTCACTTCACAGGCTTATACAGGCTATTAGAAATGACATGGAGGTGGAAGAAATAATGAAAAGGAAAAAACTCAGAAAATTTCACAGTTTCGTAGCAACTCCCCATTGTTAAGCTCAATATTTGCTACAGAATTGTTGTAGCTTTTCATGGAGGACAATGCAAGTAAAAATCTCAGCTAAGGGAGTTCTAATGGCACGTGTTTAGCTAAAAAACATCAATGAAGACCTTAGAACTTTTAGAAAGGTCAAGTAGCTAGCAAAAAGGTGCTTTTTGAAATTTGCTACAAAAACATTGCTATAGAAATTCTGGAAAAGAGTGTTTTAGTATTCAACTTCCAACTCACGTTTTGACCAAATGGAAATGAATTTTGGAAATCAGAAGGAGTTTTTTTTCATTGTGAACTCATATACAAAGGCCTCTCTCATTTTTTACACAAGCATCAGGGGTTTGGAATATACACATTTATCTTTGAGGCCTACTTTACAGAAGTTTTCCTAGCCAGATTTGTTGCAAAAATTTTGAAATTCGACTTGGCGGAGTTCCATCTCAACAAGGTTGACTCCAAATTGATTTGGATAATGAATATTGCTTAATATTCTCTTAAATCCGACAATTTACTCTCCAATTTCCTCATTTTTAATGTGTCAAAAATCAAATCCTAGATGATAGGATATGAACAAAATTTTCAAATATTTTATTCCTGAAGTATTTTAATAGGAATCTATCTTCAACAAAGGATGGATTTTGACCCCCCATACTAGGATTTGATATTTGGGAAGTCAAGAGGTGGCACCATGGGACAACCAATAATTTGAAGACTTCTTTTTCAAATAGGATTTGTCAAGTATACTCAACATTCCAGACTTGTATGAATGACAACTCAACTCAGCTAGATTATGTGGAAGCATAATGTTAAGATATGTGTCAAGTATTGCTTAGTAGTTTATTTGTATTAGGAGTTGGATTTTAAGCCTCTCATTCTATATATTCATAGGGACATATGAGAAAAAGGGGATCGATGATGTGAGAAGACCACTTTTGTATATTTTTTCCAGTTAATAAGAAGTACAATTGCAACAATACTATATTTTAAACCTGAGATTCATTTTTGGTTTTAGTTCTATCTCATCATACTTTTATGGTGTTATCTTTTTTCATAGCTTATTTGATTTCTTGGAATTCAATGTTATATTGCTTCAACTTCCTTCAATTTGCTGCGATTAACTGTAAATTTCCATATTCACATTAGTAAGCCAAAAAATGCCTCGACTTCCACGAAACAATGTTTGTTTGTAATTGAGTTTTTCTTTTGACTCCATGCCCAATGGTGGTGATTATCACACTTTCTTTCACCTGCAAGAAATCATACAAAAATCGAGAGTTAGCCATCTGAAATTGAGTTTTATTTAGAATATTATGTAGTTTTGCTTGAGAGGGCCCTCTCATGCTAGAAGGGCTAACTTCTAGCTACAAGTTGTTTGAAATAGTTACTCATAGTTGGAGGTTGACACAACCCAACCTCTCTAACCTAGTGATAATAGTAGTAATAGTCAAAATCAACCCTATGGAAAGTGAGTACAAATCTGATTTAATTTTTGATTCCTCTAATAAAATTAAATAAATAAATAATTAAAAACTCAACTAAATCAAAATTATTATATAATTAAAAAAAATTACCTACTATATAATTATCAAACAACATTATAGACATAATTTATTTCTTATAAAGCAATGAGTAAGTAAAACACTTGAAATTTCATAATTATTTTATACTTATAGCATCCATCTCGATAAGATTAATAAATTATTTCTTATAAAACATCTAATGAGTGAAGCACTCACATATTTTGTAATTATTTCTATAATAATCTATTATCTTGATAAAGTTAATCAATTATTTTTTATAAAACATGGTGTGTGAGAATTACTCAAATATTTTTAAATTAATTTATTAGAATAGCCTATCCATTTTGATAAGTTTAACGAGATAAGATTCTTCTGAAAAATGATTGACAAGATAAGATAAATTTTAATAATCTCAATGAATCAAAATTATTAAATGTAATTATGATTTTTTTAACGTTATAAAAAACATACGATTTATGAAATTCATAAATGATGAGTAAAACATTAATTTATTTTAACAAAAAATATTAAAATAAAAGTAGATGAGATAGCCTTACTCAAAATATTTTT
>APFE031478095.1:0-47227 GCA_000404065.3 Pinus taeda | reverse complement strand
AAAACCTCCATTGACTGCATAAAATCTTACTCTATCCATGTCCACGAATTATCTATTTCATGCGCACGATTAACTTTATACAAAGACTTCACACCCACCATTAGCCCATAGTGTTCAACATAAATAGCCTATCGTTGTCATGAAAAATTTGTAGCTAAATAACTTATGGGCATGTTGAGACTTGCCGAAGGGAATGATGAGATATGGTAGCAAAGTACACAAATGATACAAACAATATGATATCTGATGCCTGAGCTCGAGAAGAGAATATCAGTCACAACGGAAAACGGAAAACTGAGAACTCCGAACGTTTGAAGACTTTGAGTGAGATATAATTAGTAAAAGTTTTTCATAGTCGCTTCTAACTTATGAATTTGGCAAGGGCTAACCAGATTACCATAGGGCATTAAATGCCTTGGTACATGCATGTTCTATAATAAAATAACACACAATTTTTGGTGGCTACATAAATTAAAAATAAAAGCTGTGTGTTATTTTGTTATAGAGCATGCATGTACCAGGGCATTTAATGCCCTATGGCAGGCTGGTTAGCCCTTGCCATGAATTTGTACGGACGGTCAAAGTGCAGAGGCAAAACCTGTTTTGAGTTTTATCCCAAAATCTGTTTTGAGTTCTATCCCAAGGATAAACCACCCTGGTCAAGAAGTTGGAAGACTTTGACTGAGATATAATTAGTGAAAGTCCCTCACAGCTGCCTCCAACCTATGAGTTTGTACTGACTATCATAGTGCAGAGGCCAAACCTGTTTTGAGTTCTATCCCAAAGCATGACCAAGAACACATTCACAATCCTTTTTGTAATTGAGGTATATATCCATGATCCATTTCATAATTCATGATATTATTTATTATTTGATAATTTAAGCTAATAAAAAGTTCATGTTCCATTTCATAATTCATGATATTATTATTATTTGATAATTGTTATTTTTATTGGGTATAAATAAATATAAAACAAAAACAAAAAATGTATTTAATAATAATAATATTTAGATTTAAAATTAAAAAGAAAAATATACTGAAAGTTCATTTATTAATATAAGAAAGGAAAGCAAGAATATGCTAGCCTTAACAAATAGCATCTCTAAGTTTAATGTCAAAATTAACTTACAAAATTATTATTTAATTATTTTTAGAAAGGGGATGCTTATAATGTATTTCAATTTAATTGTCTTTAAATATTGTTTTAGCGATTATTTTGCACTGCGTTATAAAAAAGGTAGATCCATTTTAGAATAGGATCTAATATGCAGCATGATCCATTTTAAATTAGGATCTAATATGAGTTGAGAGGACAATAATTTTAAGTGCAAATTTTTTATGGCTGGAGGATCCAATAATTTTAGTGCAAATTTTTTATGAGATTGACATTATTTAAATGTTTTGTGTTATTTAGTTTTTTTAATTTTTATTTTTGGACAATTCATTAGCAAAAATTTAAGAGACATTAGCAAAATTTCAGCTTTGATGAGAGCCAATGTGTTATGTCTAGCATGTTATGTTTAATTGTTATTTGATAATTTGGAAATTTAATGTGTTTCACAAAAAATCTTATTTAAAATTGAAACTCATTCTAAACTAGATTTTCTACCTGTTCTGAACCTTCTGGATCAATCAGGATCTAGTTTGATGCTCTTGAAGCTCTCCGATTCATTACTACTAGTCACAAAGCACTTCCAGCCTTCCAATATGCAGCCGGTCAAGATAAGTGTGGACCCATTTGTTAGCGTTTAGTGAAGATAAGTTCGATGGTTCGTTGAAATCGTATGTTGTTAGTTTTCCACATTAAAAACATAGAGCCACATAATAACAAGAATATTTGTGTGTATTTTCTTTCAATGTAGATATGAAAATTGGAGAAACTCTTTGTTGTACTAATCCTTTTACTTGGAGAAGTTTTCACATGCTTTTTTTAACAAACGCGGCAATAAACAACGATGAATAATGACATGACATACACTACGATTTTTTCTACACTTGTGTAAGTATGGTAAATAATTCTCTCGTCTGTGGAATAATTGTGTAAATATGGTAAATAATTCTCTAGTCTGTGGAATAATTGTGTACGTTGCAATCCATTAATTTTGTAGTTGTCTCTTTCCTGCTCCGACTGGAATGAGTATGAAAGCAAAACCCAATTTTTTTCGTTACCACTCATAGTCAATCGTCATTAATCCTATATATTTAGAATGCATGTGTGAATTTGTAATTAACCTAAATTGACAGGGAGTATGTGTGAATTTGTAATTAACATATATTTAATTTATGTTATTGATAGGTAGATCGTTCTTCCATAGAAAATATTAATAATAATCAAATATATAATTATAGAAAATATCATAATAATAAATTTAAATTAATTAAAAAACATTAAATATCTTTTAGTTAAAAAACATCAAAAAATTTTAAATTGGTTTATTTTTCCATAATAATGCCCATACTTCTTAAAAAAATGACATGGAATATTGTGGATTGTAATTAACATAAATTAATTTATGTTTATTGATGGGTAAATTTTTCTAAAAAAACATCAATAATAATAAATTTAAAACAATTAAAAATATTAATTAACTTTTGGTAAAAAATATCAGTATAATTTTTATTGCTTTTATATTTTGTTTGCTGGTAGTGCAATTGGTAATAGCCTGAAAAATAAAATCTGACGAACCAGAAAATCTTAGATTCAAATTGTACCAAATATCCTCTGAGAGAGACTAGCTCTTACGAAGAACTAGACAAATCATAAGCCACCAGAAACTTACTAGTTAGCTAGATCCTCTAAACTAACAAAAAAAAATATATCGTGTCGTTTAAGAATTATGATTTAACTCCATGTCTTTTCAGTGAAAAGTCAGAAATATCTTGGATTCGCCAAAATTGTCTGCTATGATAGTTTTTTTCGGTGGAAAAGCTTTTGACATAGGTTTATAATACCGGGGAGCAAGCTCAATTTGTTTCCACATTTTGAAATAAATGTGTAAGCATTTTATTCTATCTGATTTCATATTATTATCAATTTTAATCATATTGCTATCATTTTTTAATCAATGTGTTATGGATGGGAATTTCATACATAAAATATCCCATGGAGAATTAATATTATTTATACGCTTCTTTGTATTTATAAATTTTAAATAATTATAATATTTTATTCGCATATAATTTTATAAAAAATCTATATTTCTTTTATTAAGCAGTTATTTTTCTTTTAAAACTAAATATAACATGATTTTTTATTTTCAAAATCTATTTGTTCAACCTTTTAAATTTATTATTTTTAAAATCTATCAAAAGATATAAACATGTTTAGAAAATTAATTACTTCTCATCAAAATAATCCACTTTCACAATTTTTTTTACACTTCTTGGCTTTCCAGCCATCTAAAGTAAAAGTGAAATTGAAACATGAATTTTTTTTCCAGTTTCAAGATTATTTATGTTTCTTATCTTATTTGTGTATTTAGTCACACCGTATTGCTAGCCTCAATGATACCTTTTCCCTTGATGCTGGGAACCTTTGAATATGATTTCCCTACTTTTATCCCACTAAAGTGGCACCTGTTTATCACTTTTGTCCCCTGTACATATGACATATAACCCTTCACTATTCCTGAAATTTGAAGTCAACAAGAACCAGTATGCAATACTGACAATTTTCTGGAAATATAGCAATCTGCTGGCATTTTCTACAAATTCTGGAAAGTTAAATAATATTATATATATATATATATATATATTTTTGCTATGATGATATGATCAACAAGATCCCCAAAAATTTGTAGTGTATAAGAACGATATCTTCTGATCGGCTGGAAAGGTTACCTAGGTTACCTATTCCCGGGATAATGCCCGCTCTTTTGTATACGAATTTGTATTTTTGAACATAATATAATCAATACTGTTTTTTCTTCTAAAAAAAAGTTGATTTCCTGGCTTTTAATTACTCAAAAATAAATAACAATAAAGAGCTTTATTTGTTATGCTATCTATTTATAAATACACAGAATAGTATATACCCATAGTCAAATAATGTACTTATTTCTATTCAATAATGAGCCTATATTACTCCACTCATTTATAAATGGATAACATATGAAATAAGAATGGGGTACAGTGACTTGTTATGATGGTGGTTAGAGGGGCGGACTCCCCAAACCGTCTGAGCCTGCTCTTGCTAAAATCATAAGATATTAGTATACCCGACTTACAGGTGGTTGGATATACTCTTGGTGTTATAGTGGCAGCTATGAAGTTTGATCGGATCTCCCCTGGATTAGACTTAATAATTACCGATTCAAAATGTATTAAAAAAAAAAATAAGAATGGCATAACAATAATCAAGAGAGCATATGAATGTCTTGAAATTGGTTGTCGTTGTAAATGACACCTCGGAAATATGGGGTCCGAGAAAAACCATCGAGGTCAGCGCACTTGACCTCACTAAAGGAGCGGACCAAGGTAACCCCCTCTCTCTATGAGGTTATTGATTTTGGGGTATGGAGGTAGCAATAGCATTTTACGTCCTTGATTGAATTTCATGAAATCATTGGCTATTATAATTATATTTAACCGTTTTTTGAACTTTTAACTTAAGGATGATTGTAATTACATCATTAAAATAAACATATGAATATATTTATTTATTTATAAAATTCTACGTCCATGCATGAATAAATTAGTGGATGAACATAATTGAATTTCATCAAACCACTGGCTATTATAATAAAATTAACCATTTTTTGAACTTTTAGCTTCAATTTAAGTGAATTTGATAAGTATGATTTTAATTACATAATTAAAATAGACATAGGAATATATTTGTTTATTTATAAAAAATTTTAAAAATAAAATCTGGTTTTCTCAAGCGAGGTGGGAAATGAAGGCATACAGTTGGTTAGGGGTCAGCTCATCACTCACCACCTCACAAAACATTTAAGAGAGGGTGGCATGACCATCCCCCACATGCAAACACATGCTAAGATTCCCTCATTGATTTATGAATATAACTAGTACTCAATTCGGGTTCAACTATAATTATAAAGCTTTGTCATTGCATTTCTTATGATGTAATTCAGTCCCTCCTCTGCTATAGGTGGGATTTCTTTTGGGGTCTTACAACATCAAGGGACCAGTGCATGACAAGTTACCAATGATCTTCACTACAACAAAATAGGAAAATAATGTCAATTTAGTGTATTTTAGTTCACTAATTGAACATTTTTTTGGGGCGTAAAAATTGGGGCAATTAGAGATGTTTATCATGTAATATTCCATTTTCTGGATATGGTCAAAATAGACAGAATCTACCAATGGTATTTACAGTGGTATTTACCCATGGTGTTTGCCCATCGTATTCCCCTTCGTTTTCCGAGGGAAAATAATAAAACAAAGCTTCTAGAGAGTCCATCAAGTCTACAAAAGGGGATGCGAGGGCATTAAGATCGTCCTTAGTTATTTATCTATTTTGAGAACTTGGCAAGGCCAACTCTAGTGATCCCAGGGATGAAAACTCCATGGGAACAATTTGTCTAGTGGATCCATCTAGAATCTACAATTGTACTTAAGTGTTGTGATTTTTCATTTGAAAGGTTTGGGATCTTATAGTGGTATTATAGTTGTGCATCTTGCCATCCTGAGAGTTTATTGCAGAATAATTTGGAGACCCGTTTTCAGTAATCTACCATAATCACCCTAGCTAGTAATCTGCCAGTTTCGTTGGTTTATTCACATCCACCCTAGTTGATATTTGTATCAGGATTGTCATATCCATCAAACAACTTAATGTGAATATTTTTGCAGGCTTACAGAGCAGATATCTTTATTAAGGACTAAGATCTATTACCATTTTAGTCATCACTCTTATTTTCAGTCTAGCAGATTGAAGTTTGTGGAGATCGACTTTTGCTAGATCTCAACATTGACAGTAGCATCGTAATGTAAGGTCAAAGAGGCTATTGTGGTGATCTTTGGCATCACATTTACACATTTGCTGCTACAGTGGCAACTTCAACCTTCAATGTTTCATTAAAGATTGTGCTTACCATATTATCACAATCAATCCTCGCTTCAAAAAAGAAACCTCACATATCATCAACATAATGTTCATCCACATTATGGTGGGATATCCGAGCATGCATGTGCTCATTGTCAATTTCATTAACAATTTCAACTTCACCAAATCCATCAGTTGCTGTTGGATTCACTAATTCACATATAACTTTGTAGTCATTATCCACATGTGTCTCATCACAGTGGGATTCACAATCATCTGCATCATCCATATTATAGTGAATTCCTTGAACATTTATTTTCTCTTGCTCCGTTTCACACATAGAGGCTTCAACTTCTCTCTCTGCAATCTTTGCTACATCTTCTTCATCCATATGCATGCTTGCATAATGGGTTTCAATTTTATGGTATTGACAACCATCATCCACTTTTGAGTGGGATTCTCCAAGCTCTGTTTTCCTCTCAGAGTCTTGCTCATCTACTCTCAGATCAGCGACTGACTTCTTTGCTTGTGACATAACCTGTTGTTGCATGTCACTCCCCCTTGCACCAAATTCTTCTTCCAAGAACTTCCATGCTTCCTTGGAAGTTGTAGCCTTTGCTACCTTGCACAAACACTTCTCATCGATGCATATTTTTAAAATTCAATGTTAAAACATTACATACTGCATCATATGGGTTATTAGATTCATACTCAATTAGCTCTTTAGCTCTAAGAAAAGTTAACATCTTGATAACCCAATGATCAAAATATTCACTTGTAAACATAGGAGGTGGTAGTAAATCAAAGCTACACCAATCACCATCGATTTCTTCTTTGTCTTCTTCTAGACTTCTCAGTTCCTCGGCTGCGGTTTGAACCTTTCTAACCATGGCAATGATCTTTTCCTCTTCTTTTATTAATATTCTTCAATCGCTCTTTACAACCCATGTCTACAGTCTTCCATATGTATTATAGTTTCTTTCTTGATTGCATGAGGGTGTCTTCCATATCGCCCCCGAAAAAAAATATAATTTTCAATATACGCCCCCGTTAGGAACAATCTTCACCAAAACAAAATATCATATTTAACAAAACAAACAGGGTCTTGCAAAACCCTAAAGCCTCTTGTTCAAGAAATGCCTTTTGATTATAATTCTCAAAATCCAAAAAAAATCTCTTTCCAAACTAATATCACTAATCTCCTTTTTCAAAATAAAATGAACCCCTTTTTTTTTTATAAAGAAAAAAAACCAAACTTCACTTTAGGCGCTTTCCAAAAAAATCCTTTAAAAAATATCCATTTAAATTTTCAATAACTTTCCCATGTGACATTAGGCGGCATTTTTTTTTTTTTTTGAATAAGTGCTAATTCTATTAAAATAAAAGGTAAAAATATTTACAATGAGGTCTACGCCTCAGAGGGCCAGTTTCCCGGCCCTTAACAGAAAGACTATTGATCAGAGAGAAACCTCTGTGCTTGTGAGAGAGAAGTTTGGTCAGGACAGAAGAGGGATTAAAGTCATTACAAAAGTGCTTCTTGCTTACAAGAGATGCCAAGCAGAGGAAGCCAACCACTAGAATTTTCCGACTAGTCACGAGAGCGGGTGATTCAGCAAAAAACAAACATGGGCTGAGGTCGGCCTCAGCATTACCATAAACATATCCGCGAAGGAGAAAGAAGCAAGCTGAAGAGGGGAGAAGAGAAACAAAAAACTGAGTAGAAACCTTAGCCCAACTGAAGAGAAGCTTACTCGCTCGAGGTCTGTGGGTCGGAGCGCATGGTTGTCTGCAATTCCGGAGCTGCTAGCCGTGAAGCCTCATCTTCTTCAATTACGCCTTCCTCAGACTGATTGATCAGGTGCAGGATGCCAAAGTTGTGCTGAACAGGACCGCAAGCCACTACCTCGTCTTCCTCCATGATTGGCGTGCCAAAAACCTCAGCGTTCTTCGGAGAATCTTCCTGCATGTTCATGGCTGTAGGATTAGGATTGGTCTCAGCTCCATGAGAGAGGCTTTCCTCAGGGGACGGGGTAGTGGAGGAACTGATAGGCTCAACAGGCATTTCTGCCTCTTCTGAAACCATGATAGTAGTGGTAAAGGTAATAATGGGCTGATTGAGACGGCTCTGAAATGTGAAGCGCGAATTCTGGAATGAGGAATTGGGAGCAGGCCTGGAGGGGGTGGGCGGCGGCGAAGACGGGGAGGCGGAGGAGATGGGAATAATAAGCGGTGAAGGAGATGGACGGGCGCGTCCTCTGGAGGCTGAGGAGCTTCCTCTGTGAGGCACACCGCGGCTATGAGTCATGGCTTCCTCAGAAGTCTGGCTACGGGCGCTTTGCTGAATGCCTATGAGTGACCAGGGAACAACAGACGCGGAGGGATCGACCTCTGGCTGAGCCGACCGGAGATGAAGCTGATGGAAGGAATGTTGCAGGGAATGTCTGCAACTGGGTGAGGAGAGGTCCATTATATCGCTGGGGGGCTGCAAGGTCGAGCCGCAGAGAGACATAAATTCCCCTGCAAACGACTGAACAGCGTAAATGCCCGAAGGGACCTCCACACAGAGAATTAACAGATGAAATTGAATGCCTTCCATCGAAAACAGGAATTAATTAATCTCAGCGGTGTCCGTCCAGGTGCCGTTCCGGCGGCCTGACGCAGGGAATGTATGAGGGTGAGGTGTCTGCGCGGATCGAACACCTGGATCCGGGGATTAGGCGGCCTTTTTTAAAAAACCTTTTGTAAATTATTTAAATAAACACTTTCAAAAATTTTAAAAACGTTTGACTTCTCGAAGTAGAATGGTTATTGAGTGCAATCCTAACATGCCTGTGGACCACGTGGCTAACATTCTTTCTCTGTATCATGGTTGTGTCATTGTTAACACATCAAGGACATGAAAAGAACTTGTTACTCTTCTCTTTCGACTACTCTCCTCTTCAGCTGGAAAAAAAAAATCAACAAGTTATGGCTTATTGATCAACAACAGACAAGCTATGGATTATCGCTCAACCGCTGTGGCAAAAATTTTGACCCTTCACTGAGAACTCTGCAAGCTGCTGCTACATAATTTCTAGTTGTTCCTTTCTGGTTTTGATACCAATTTTTTGGAAAGGCGAAAGATACAAAGCATAAATTAACACATAAAACACATGAGTTGCTGCTCTTCTATTGATCACACAAAACATGATGATTACAATGAACTCAGTGAAAGGTATTTAACCTTTTGCAACTAGCGACTTGCCTAAAATATATTGACATGCGTCCACATGCAACCACACACTAAAATTCGTCTATCACTTAACTCCACTTGACTCAACACTCAAACACTCAATCACTCAATAACTCAATTAACTGATTCTCTATGTTTAGCCAGCTCTCCATGCGAGAGTAATTACTATTTATAACAAGTTTGTAGAGATCTATTTCTACCAGATCAAAGCATTGACATTAGCATCATAATGTGAGGTCGAAGAAGCTATTGCGATGATCTTTGGCATCATATTTACACCTGGTGGTTCTGCAATTTCCAAAGAAAATACACCTGGTGAAATTGCAGAGGCACTTTAGGGTGAAAAAGAGGTAGTAATACAAATTGTGTTCTTTGTTCTGCTGCCAATATTTATCAAGCCATATTGAACATAAAGAATTCTATGATTTTGGCATTGGTCTCCCATGCAGAAGTTGGGCCGAAAAACCATTTTGTGTAAAGAGTTACTAATACAAATATCAAGAAGCCACCAGGAGAACTAGATCGGGTCGTGGAATGAGTATCTGCATGGGATTGATGGATCAGGGGATAAGGGCTTGTGAGCCTAGTGGTCCAGTAGATAGAGGAGGCATGCCACCATTGCAGACATAGGAGAAAGAGATCGTGGATGTTGAGGCGAATGTGAACCAACGGGGATTGTAAGCCTTGAGGTGAACACATCAACAGCACGTAGTCCAGGATTCTTGTTCGCAGCAATTGCATGGCCGAATTCATCCATTTGCATAGCAGTTAATAAAAGTCTCTACTATGATCAAGCGGCTCAATTATTCTTTTGAAAATCTAGCAGAGAGACGACATTATTCACCTGCTGCATTTGCATAGCGAATTGTGGCCAGAGCGAAGAGCTAAGCACCTCACTGGAAATTTCATTCTATCGAGGGATATAGGTGGAAGCACTAGGGTCAAGGGCTATTCATAGCAAAATTCCAAAGGCCAAAAATGCCACACACTTATTGCACAGAGCAGTGTTACTTGGGAGCGGGAGCGAAATTGGGGAGTGGGAGCGGAAACGGGTGCAGGAGCAACATTTTTAGAAGCTCTCGGTTTGGGAGTGAATCTCGAAGCATATATATATATATATATATATATATAATATATATATATATATATATATATATATATTATATATCATACATATATGTCAACAAAAACATGTAGAATAGTGAACTAGATATAAAAAACATAAAAAATCATAAATTGAACCATATAACAACAATCATCTAGAAGTTATAATCTTCATCAACCACGTCCACAAGTTAGTAACATAGTAACATATAACATATTGAGTCTATGTTAGGTCCCTATAATACTAGTGATTACCCCATTACTATTGTAGTTGTATCCCTTATTAATATTGTTGTGCCCCTATTGTCCCCATATTGTTGTTACTGTGCCCCATAGAATCCTCTATTGGTTATTTTTGTGGCTTATATTATTATTGTTAGGTCGGCTGGGTTATATTGTGACTCCTTAGACTCCTATATATAGAAAGGAGGATTTTTCATTTGAATCATCCAAGGATTGTTCAGTTATGTAATATAAAGGAGGTTGCCCCCTTGAAGAGGATGAATTATAAGTTGTTTATCCATCCATTCTATTGTTTTTTGAGCTGGTTTCATAATATTCAGTATCAGAGCTTTGGATTATAGGGTTTCACTACTCCAAATAGGTGATCGTGGAATTTTTGCTATAACTTTCTTTCTGCGACGTTTTAGAAACTAAAAAAAAAACCGTTTGAGAAGAAATCGCACTGAACCTCGGGTCCGAATTTCAGAGCTTTTCACGCTATATTTGCGGAGATATGATCTGAGGAAGTTGGTCTTTTTGTAGACTCTTGAATTACATTCCAAGAAGGTGACCTGGGGAAAATCGTCATAACGTTCTCTCTGAGAATTGGATTGAAATTCCGTAAGAAGGTACAGAAAGAGGACAAATTGTAGTTTCTTGTGTATATTTTTCAGAGAAAAAGGTTGAAACAGTGACTCATGGCACGTTGTACAAATTCGTTCTACTGAACTAGTCTATAATCAGGTCATTGTGGGAGATTTGGCATAATTCTTCCTTGGAGAATCCAATTTGGATCAGACTGGTGGCATTGGAAAGAGGACACAGAGGGCTACTATAGTTCACAGTTTCATAACTGGATGATCAGAAATTACAGAGATACATCAGAGGTAATATCGAGCTCCTACAAAGTGAAATAAGGTGTGTAGATTTTTTTAAATTTTTTCTTAAGCTTGGTTTGAAAAATTATTTTGAAGAATTCAAAGGGCATAGTAGAGCATTATTATCAGTAACTGATGCCTCAAGGAAAGAAAATGCAAACACGTAGTAATCAACCTGAAAGCGCTAGCATGGCTCATGAAGAAGAGGAAGAAATGCTACATGATATATCAAAATTACAAGACCAAGTGCAACAAATGTCACTCTCATAAAAGCTAACAGAAGCTAAGATAAATGGCATGGAATCTAAGATAAATGGTGTGGAATCTAATATAAAGGGTGTGGAAGCTAAGATGAATGGCATGGAAGCTAAGATGGACGATTTGAAGATATATTTGAAGACAGATTTGAAGACAAATTTGACAAAGTTTCTACAAGAAATGCTTAGTAATGGTGAAAGGGTAGTAAAGGAAATTCATGATGAGAACAAAAGAAATGTTAATCATGATTTCATAGACACTAATGTTAGACCGAGGACCCACCATATTCCAAAAATCGATATGAGGAATTTTGATGGCAAGGATTCCACAACATGGATAATACAAATGGAGCAATTTTTCGATCTCAATAATGTGCAAATTACACGAGAGGTACGTATTGTAACTTTATATTTGGAACCAAATCAGTTTGCATGGTATCAATGGCTTTTCTCTCGTAAACAAACTATCACTTGGGCAATTTTTATGGAAGAATTGACAACACATTATGAGGATACAAAAAGCAACACTTTTTTTAGCCAATTGATAAGTCACAAACAAAAGGGTTCAATAATGGAGCACATTGAGGAGTTCCAAAAATTGAACATAAGGGTAAAAGATATTCCAGAGGAGCATAGGATTGATGTGTTCATAGGGTCTTTAAAGGATAATATCCAACATGATGTTCACCTTTGGGAACCTGATTCATTAGAAAAGGCATTCAGGTTAGAAAGAAAAATGGAAAAAAATTATGGCAACCAGGAAGCATACCACTCACAACTATAAAGATGGAAGTGTTGTTTCCCTTAGTCTTCCACAACCTATAAGGTTGACACCACAACAATTGGAAGAAAAAAGAGCAAAAGGGCTTTGTTACAGTTGCAATAGCAAATACACTAAAGGTCATAAGTGTGCTGAGAAGAAATTATTCTACATAGATTGTGAAGAGGAAGAAGAAAAGGAGCAAGAAAGTCAAAAGAAGAGGATATACTCCAGGAACAAAGCCTAGATGAAGAACAAATGAATTTGACCATATCTTGTAATGCATTGGCAGGAATTACCACTCCTCAAACCATCAAGATAGAAGGGCAAATCAAGAAGAAAAAAGTAATAGTGTTGATTGATTCAGGAAGTACCCACAATTTTATTCATTGTAAGGTAGCAAAAGAATTGAATTGCTTCTATATCCAGCACCAGAGTGTCAAGTGATGATTGCAAATGGAGGAACAATAAATTGCTCTGGAAAGTGCCATAATATCAAGCTATCCATGGGAGAATATGTATTGACAAGCCCAATGCTTTCCATTCCAATGGGAGGTGCTGATGTTGTACTAGGAGTCCAATGGCTACAATCCTTGGGTACAATAGCTTTTAATTTTCAAGAACTTTTCATCAAATTTTCTATGGGAGGAAAGGAAGTTGAATTAAGGGGTATTGCAGGGAAACCAGGAAAGATAATCAGCTCTAATGGTATGACAAAGCTTCTAAAAAAGGAACGAAAAGGTGTAATTGCACAATTATGTTCGCTAGACGTTTCCACATTGGAATCATCTATTCTCCAGATCTCCAAATAGTCTTGGACAATCATTCCAAGGTATTTGAGACTCCCAAAGGTCTCCCACCTATTCGTGATCATGATCATGCTATTCATCTAATTCCAGGGAGTGTTCCTCCAAACATCAGGCCGTACAGATATCCCTATATCCAAAAGAGTGAAATTGAACATATGGTTGCAGAAATGCTAGAGGCTGGTATAATTCAACCGAGTCAAAGTTCTTTCTCTGCTCCAATAGTATTGGTTCACAAGAAGGATGGATCATGGCGCATGTGTCCGGATTATAGGGAGCTCAACAAGCTCACTATTAAAGATAAGTTCCCATTCCTGTCATTGATGAATTACTGGATGAATTGCATGGATCATTTACTTCACCAAGTTGGATCTTCGTTCAGGATATCATCAAATCAGAATGAAGACTGAAGACATTCCAAAAACAACATTTAGAACTCATGAGGGTCATTATGAATTTTTGGTCATGCCGTTTGGCCTTACCAATGCACCTTCAACATTTCAAGGTTTGATGAATTCAATTTTCAAACCATTCCTTAGAAAATTTGTGTTAGTATTTTTTGATGATATACTAATCTAGAGCAAGTCTTGGAAGGATCATGTTGAACATGTTGACGAGGTGCTACAACTATTGGAGGAGAAACAATTATATGCAAAAAAGATCCAAATGTTTCTTTGGAGTACAAGAGTGGAATATCTGGGTCATATTGTATCTCATGAAGGAGTTAAGGTAGACCCTAGCAAAATTAAAGCCATTAAGGAATGGAAAATCCCCACATCCATAAAGCATTTGCGAGGATTTCTCGGGTTGACAGGGTATTATCGCAAGTTTATTAAGAATTATGGGAGTATAGTAGCACCTCTAACAACATTATTCAAGAAGGATGCATTTTCATGGACTTCAAAAGCAACAAAGGTCTTCAAACATCTTAAAAAGGCAATGTGCCAAGCACCAGTCTTAGCTTGGTGGTGATGCTTCAGGAAATGGAATTGGTGCTGTTTTAATGCAAGATGAAAGACCCATTGCTTTTGAAAGTCATCCAATCAAGGGAAAGTTTTTACACAAAGCTATTTATGAGAAGGAAATGTTGGCAATACTCCATGCACTTAAGGAATGGTGACCCTACCTAATGGGAAGACACTTCAAGGTAAAAACAGATCAGATAGCCTTAAATACTTTTTAGAACAAAGATTATCCTCTGAAGAGCAACAAAAGTGGGTCACAAAGATGTTGGGTTATGACTTTGAAATCATCTACAAAAAAGGGAAGCAAAATGTGGTGGCAGATGCACTCTCAAGAAAGGATGAGGATGTGGAAGCATTGTTGTGCGCCATTTCTATTATCCAACCAGATTGGATAAACGAAGCAAGGGAGGAATGGAAGAATGACGAAGAAGTGTGGGCACTTATTCGAAAGTTACAACAAGATTCCAATACGTCTGATACATTTAGCTGGAAAATGATTCGTTATGGTACAAAGATCGCTTATACCTCTGTAAGAATTCCCAGCTAAAACAAAAGATTCTTATGGAATTGCACACTTCTCCCTTAGGAGGGCACTCAGGATTTTTAAAAACTTACCACAGGGTTAAGAAGGAATTTTTTTGGGATGGCCTTAAATCAGATATTCAAAAGTTTGTGGTGGAATGTTTGGTTTGCCAACAAAATAAAGTTGAAACAATTAAGACACCGGGTCTATTACAACCTTTATCCATTCCAAGCCAACGTTGGGAGGAGGTTTCAATGGATTTTATCACAGGTTTACCCAAGTCTGAGGGAAAGATTGTCATCATGGTGGTAGTTGAAAGACTTACCAAGTATGCACACTTTTGTGCATTATCACATCCATTTAAAGCCAATACAGTTTCTACTGCATTTATGGAAACAATTCAAAAGCTACATGGAAACCCAAGATTATTGTAAGTGACAGAGATCCCATTTTCACTGGAAATTTTGGACAGAATTATTTTCTTGTCTTGGTACTCAGTTAGCTCATAGCTCATCTTATCATCCTCAATTTGATGGGCAAACTGAGATAGTAAACAAATGTTTGGAAGGATATCTTTGTTGCTTTGTATCTGATAAACAGACACAATGGGTCAAATGGTTGCCTCTGGTGAAATGGTGGTATAACACTTCCTTCCATACAGCAATAAAAATGACCCCATTTATGGCACTTTATGGGTATCAGCCACCATCCATCACATCATATTTAAGAGAAAATTCTAAGGTTCAAGCAGTGGAACATCACATCGAACATCAACAACAAGTCCTCCAACTCTTAAAGGATAACCTCGTGTTGGCACAGAATAGAATGAAACAACAGGCAGATCAACATTGCAGTGAAAGAAGTTTTGATGTAGGTGATTGGGTATTCCTACGGCTACAAACATATAAGCAAATGTCCCTCAAGCAAGCTAAGAAGGATAATAAATTATCACCAAAGTATTATGGTCCGTACAAGGTGTTGCAAAAGATTGGTACTATGGCATACAAATTGGAGCTTCCTGCAGCTTCTCGATTGCACCAGTTTTCCATGTTTCATGTTTAAAGAAGGTTATAGGCGACAAGCTCCCAGTTCAAACAATATTGCCAGAACTTGACGAGGAAGGAAAAATTATATTGGAACCAGAAGCAATCACAGAAACAAGAACTCGACAGCTACGAAATCGGTCAATTTCAGAGTATCTTATCAAATGGAAGAACTTATCCGTTGAAGATTCCACATGGGAGGATGAGAATTTTATACAGAAGCATCCAGAACTACTCAAGCGTTGAAGACATTTTTGAAGGAGAGGGGCATGTTGGGTCCCTTTAATACTAGTGATTACCCCATTACTATTGTAGTTGTACCCCTTATTAATATTGTTGTGCCCCTATTGTCCCCATATTGTTATTATTGTGCCCCATAGAATCGCTTTATTGTTATTTTTGTGGCTTTATATTATTATTGTTAGGTCGGCTAGGTTATATTGTGACTCCTTAGACTCCTATATATAGAAAGGAGGTTTTGTCATTTGAATCATCAAAGAATTGTTCTTTTATGTAATGTAAAGGAGGTTGCAAAGTGATCCTTTTTGTTTCAAAGGACATTGAGATGCAAAGTGACCCATCTCGCCACATTTGAAACATTTCACCTTCGAAATGTCTTTCTTCTGCTTCGGATTTTGCTGTCCCTTCAATGCTAGAGCTACGTTTTCCTCCTCCTCTTTTGTCTTTGTGCCACTCCCACTGTTGCCATTGAGGTTGACCTTCACTAGGTCCCTCCTTAACTCCTCTTGTTGAAGGGCTGCCCACATCTACTCCCATTAAGGTAGTGTTTCCCTGCCCAATATGCTTTGGACAAAGACTTTCCATTCATCCGAGACTCCATTCAGGGATATCCTCACCATCACAGTTGACTGAGGAGTGGACCCCATTGCAAAACGCTGGTCTTTAGTGTCCTAAAGATGTTGAAGATAGATGTTCACCCCTTCTCCTTTCTGCATCAAGGTTCACTGCAACTTCTTCTCTAAGTACATCTTCTCCTGTTCGGAAGAGCCCTCATACAGAGACGGCAAGGCTTCCCACATCTCTCGGGCTATATCCTTGCCTTGCAAGTGTGAGACCACATGATCTCGAACTCCATCGAGAATGAGCCTCTTTGTCTTCCCTTGCTCGACCTTGTACTTCTTCTTTTGATCGTTGTTAGCAGGAACAACTACAACACTTTTGACGTAGGCCTGGAGATCATACACCTCTAGAACAACTAAGATTCTAGTCTTCCATATAACATAGTTGGAAGAACCTTCTAACTTGTCCTGATCTTTGAGCCCATGCAATTCCATCTCACCCAAACTATCGAACTGACTCCTCTAGTCACTGTTTAGCACTGCTTAACTGCTCAACAAGTGAGAAATTCTAACTTTTGGCAAGAAAAGTTTTCTGAGGAGAAAATTCCTCTTCTATGTGTCTTCACTCTTTTGCAACAAATTTTTTCCCCGACAAAAACTGCGTCCTTCAAGCACCGCGCTGAGGCTCTATTTCACTCCCTCTTCCACAACAAGCTCACGATTCAGAAATCGTACCTCTCTGTCGACTCTCTCAGAGAGAGATTTCCTCAGAATCTCTGCCTCTTGGCAAGAACTGCGGAATCCCTTCAAGACGATTTGAATTGTTGCCAAGTGCAGCTTTTGGCCTCTTCGTTTAGCGCTGGATCTGCTCTTCCTATTTCAAAATCAATGCTCTGATAGCATGTGAAAATTCCTACAATGAAGGAACCGCTACTACAACAAATCTGAATCTACTTAACCTACTTGATTTTAAATTACATTCATGAAGTTTTTCTGTTGAATACTAAAGTAAATTACTTTTGCAGCCTACACTAATTTAATATTTGATCTCATGAAAACATAAAATAGAGCAAAGAACAAGATACATAGGACACACTTATTTTTGGATACAATAGTCCCCGGAAAAATCCAATGCGGGAAAACCAGTGCAAAAGTTTTTGACAATTTATTATTGTGTAGGAGAAATATCTGAATACATATCTAGGATGCTCATCTAGCAATCCTTTACAGAAAAATACTGGTGGAAAATCTGAGTGAGTTTTACCTCACTTCACCCGGCTGATCCAACACAAGACTGGCTAATCCTGGGTACTTCTGCGTTGGCCTTGTGTCAACCTTTTAGGGTCTACATTAGTACTGCGTCAGCTCTACTGCACTCTACGTCAGCTATCCCAGTTGTTTCGACAGTTCCTGATTGTTCCGAACTCTCCGTGACAAGCAACTTTCCCTTTTGTACAGGGCTTTTTGGCTCTGTGTGAAGGTTGCATGGGCCCAGACTAGCCCAGTGTTAGCTCTCCCGGCTACTGCACTGCCTCTCTACAAGCTCTCTTCGCCTCTCTTTCAGTATTCTCCAGAAATTCCTTCTCTCAGATTCTCATTGCTCCTCTATTGTTGAATGATTACTTATGTCGAATTTCTCAGCTTCCTAGCCCTAGAAATCAAACTCTAGATCAATTCGTTCTCTCCCTCTGTTTTTCCAAATGAACCCTAAGCCTCCATCTTATACTTTCTTGTTGAGTCTTCAACGATCGAGATTAAGTCTCTAATCAATGGCTAATATTAAAAAATGACTTGATCAGCCGTCTAGATCATTCTCAACCATAGTTTGATTAATACCCATTAATATTGTAATTTTCACTAAGTTTAGACTTAGGAACCCCATGAAAAATATTAGTTATTTTAATAAAATACAATCCGGGTGGAATTTCACCAAACGGTTTCTGGGTTCTTTAGAAATCATGTGCCGTAGCCTCTCCACCAATTTTCAAGGCTAGAGCACTTCCGGTGCTACACAAAATTAACATATTTGTGATGATAAGACACTATTGATGGACATGTCATGATGACTACATGACCAAGATGATCCGTGATGATACATGATGACACTTGAAGATTCCAGAATGACATATTTATCAATGGACAAATATTGGCAGGTGGAATTCTCCTTAGTTGAGAGGGAGTTTTAATTTTTGCAACTGTGGTCAAATTCCACCACAGACAACTCAAATGACCAAGATAATGATGGCATTAGATTCCTCTTTTCAAGAGGACCAAAATCGACCTAAAGGTCACCCAATTTGGTCAAGTGGAAGTTGAGTTATGAATTATTTTATTCACACATGTATTATGGAATGGGTTGGCCCTAACCACATGAGTAACTGCTTGGGTCAACCTTAACCCGAGGTGAACATTCAGGAAAGCCTATAAATATAAGAAACCTCAAGCTCATTTGGACACATTCCATCAAGCTATCTTCTCTTCTCTTTTGTCTTGGTTCGCACAGGTTCGTCGGAAGAAGTTCGCGCAAGGGTCCAAAATTAGAGGCTTGAGGTTCGCTCTGAGTTAGGGTTTTTTTATTTTTGGACGTTGGCACAAAAAAGGGCATTTTAGTCCCTAGACATTGGCACAAAATGGTTATGAGAGTGTCCAAAGATCCTTGGATGCTGGCACAGAGGTTTATGGGAGTTTCAAGGGCTTCAAAAGAAAATTTGGAGGTGTTGTTCCCCGGACACTCGCACAGAGTGGTCCTGAGAGCGTCCTGGTTGTTCCTGACACACACATAGTAACTTCAAGGGAGAGACCAAGGGTTTTTGAGAGTTGGTCCCCGGAAACATGCATAGAATGGTATGGGAGCGTCCGAGTTGCCTCAGTCGCTAGTTCACAGTTCACAGAGAGCGTCTAGGTTTGCTATAGTCACTTGCACAACTTCTCCTCCCTGTGTCTGAGACTCAAAAGATGAGATTTCATTATTTAGAAGTTTCCGCTCAGTGACAGTAGTGTTCAGAAATGTTTGACACAATGACAACATTATACAACAATTGACTTCAGTTTGTGACAACAGATTACAACCATCAGTATGAGGGTTTTGATTTCTAGCATGATTAGATTTGTTTCATGGATATCATTATTGTTTCACTGTATAGATAAAGTTATGGATTGTTGTACTCTCTTTTGCTGCATCATTTGATGACGATCTAAGAAGAATATTTTCAAGGGTTTTCCCCATAGTGGTTTTTTCCCTGGTCTTGGACCAATCCTTGTGTCTCTATGTATGTGTATGCTTTTCTTCTGCTATTCCATTTATGTTCCACTGCATTGATGATGATAACGTTGTTCTTTATATATAATTGCATATGTTGATGAATAATGGTGTGGATTTGAATAATGTAATGATGATATGGGGTGAACTTAATGTATTGATGAGGAAATGTAGTTAACAAAGCAAAGAACAATGTAGCCCTATGAAAAATTAACAATTCCCAAGGACAAAAAGAAGTTGGATCCTACATGTATAAGAGTTATCTTTGTTGGTTATATCACTTCATCAAAAGCTTATAGAGTCTACATCAAAAAAAATTGTCGTATTGAAATGAGCATAGATTTTATATTTGACGAAAGCATTGCATAGAAGAAATCCAAAGATATTCCCATGGGTTTTGATGAAGATGAAGAACCTATCTTTGCAAATGAAGAAGTTTCAAGGCATGCTAATACTATGGAACCTACAACTAATCATGAACAAATTGAAGAACCAAGTGAACTTGTACAACAAGTCATGATTCTAGAAACTTGAAAGAGGCTAACTTGGTTAATGACAACTCTACAAGAAGTTGAAGGACATGCAACAACAAAAGGAACATTCAGAGTGTTGATTTTTGGTAGCATCAGATGTACTATAGCCATGAAAATTGGTGGAGAGGCTAAGGCACATGAGATCTCCAAGACCTAGAAATTGTTTGGAGAAATTCCACCCTGATGAAGAGATATTAAAATAATTAATCTCTTTAATGAGACCCTAAGTCTAAACTTAGGAAAATTAAAATATTAATGTGTATTAATATTATATGGGTGATAAAGTTCTAAATAAAGAGGATCAAGCTAGATCTAATCTTATCCATTGATTAGAGACTTAATCTTGACCATTGAATCATAAACAGGAAAAATATAAGAAGAGGCTTGAGAGTCAGTTGGAGACACACCAAGTTGATAAAAAATTCGATTTTCTGGGGCAGGGTTTGCTGAGAAATCGAGTTAGTGATCTGTTGTAGCGAGGGATAGTTCAATAGAAGGCCGAGAATACATATCAGAGAGGCATAGAAAGTGTCAAAGAGACAGTGCAGAGCCTTGGAAGGCTGATGCAGAAGCATGCATGACTGACACAGAGGTTGAGGAGGCCAACGCAGGTGACGTAGAGGGCCAAGAGGCTGACACATAGGCAACAGAGGCTGACGCAGACAACACAAAGAGCTGCAGAGCTGATGCTGGGCTGAAGTGGCAGTGTTGAGGAATTTTCGTAGGGCAGACTAGGAGCTGAGAGGCAGACCTAGAGCCGTAGAGAGTGACGTAGTTCTGGAAGGAAGCTTGGAGCAGCTTTCCCTGTCCATCTAAGGAACTGTCTAAGTTGTTGTGGGATCAATCATTTGGTTGCTGATCAACTGGAATATCTGTCTCCGAGGAGAGGTACTTCTGCCAAGGAAAATCTCTAAAGGGTGAGCCGTTTCTGGCACCCTAGTTGTATTGAGAAATTGCATGATAATAAAACCCTCATATCTGCTATACTGATTTTCCCACATTGGGTTTTTCCGGGGACGATTGTCCAAAAATAACGGTGTCCCTTGTATGACTGTCTCAGTTATTTCAGTTGTTGATCTGTATATGTGTAAAGGATCCATTTGTGTTTATTTCGGTATTTATATTAATAAATAACTTGTTGATGGAATGAACAAGTAGGAGATAATAAACCAGATAATGTAGTAAGGATTTCTAATGTGTTAGACTTAGAAATTTCCACACAGAGAGAGTAAGAAGCCTAAGAGATATTCAGGGTATGCAACTCATATGATTAAACTTATTGAAGTAGGACTTACCACTTATGAGAAAGAAACTGAACATCAAGAATGGAAGAAAGCAATGCAAGAAGAATACAAGTCTATACTGAAGAATGATGTTTGGGAAATTATTCCTAGGTCCAAGGGCAAATTTGTTGTGACTTCCAAATGGGTGTACAAGATTAAGTATGCAATTGATGGAAGCATTAACAAGTATAAGGCAAGGTTTGTGGCAAGAGGTTTCTCTCAATAAGAAGGAATCAATTATGAAATTATTTTTCCCAACAACAAGATACATAACCATTAGATCACTCATTTCTATTGCTACTACTATCAGATGGAATATCCATCAAATGGACATGAAAATAGCCTTTCTGAATGGGACAATTGATGAAGAAGTTTATTTTGAGAAACCCTTGGGATTCGAAGTTCATGATAATGAAACAAACGTCTGCAGGTCGAAGAAGGCTTAATATGGATTGCAACAAGCATCTAGAGCATGGTATGACAGGATGGATGCATATCTACTTAGACTTGGTTTTACAAATCCTAATCTCTACATCAAGGTGGTTAAGAATGAACCTTTGATCATAATACTATATGTGGATGACCTACTAATAACATGTGTGGAGCGTTGTATTCAAGAATGCAAGAAGCAGCTTGCAAAAAAGTTTGATATGAAGGACCTTAGACTAATGCATTACTACTTGGGATACAAAGTATGGTAGAAAACTGGTGAGATCTATCTTGGTCAAGGGAAATATGTTATCAAGATCTTGTGGAAGTTTGGCATGATGAGAAGTAAACCAATGACAACTCCAATGAACACTAATTTGAAGAAGTTAACAAGTTCAGATTCAAGCCTTGTTGATCCCACATCCTACCAACAATTGATTGTCTCCTTGATGTACCTTATGAACCCCCGATTAGACATGTTTTGCAGTAAACATTCTTAGTCAATTCCAGATAGAGCCAAGGCATGATCATTGGATATCAGCTAAGCATATCTGGAGATATCTTCGTGGGACTATACATCATTGTCTGAAATATTTTGGTAATGAGATGCAGTTATTGGGCTATACAAATTTAGATTGGGGAGGCAGTGATGCAGATGGAAAGAGCACTACTGATGGATGTTTTAGCCTGGGATCTTCTATCATCTCATCAGGAAACAAGATTCAATTGCATTAAGTAGTGCTGAAGCCAAATATATAGAAGCAAGTGAAGTTGGTAGAGAAGTTGTTTGGCTTAGAAAACTGCTTTTATATTTGTTTTAAGGACCTTTGGACCCTACCATTATACATTGTGACAACCAGAGTTGCATAAGGTTGAAAAAGGGCCCAATTTTCCATGCTAGGACAAAGCATATCAATAATAAGTACCAATATATTAGAATCTTGGTACAAGATAGGGTTGTGAAGTTAGAGTACATCTCCATAGACAAACATGTAATTGACATATTAACGAAGTCTCTTCCAAATATGAAGCTTGATTATTTGAGTGACAAGCTCAGACTCGTGAATATCTCCTCCCTGATTGAGATGGAGTTGTGAGGGACATCGTATTCTCCATGTGTCATGCACTAGGCCAAGACTAAAAACCTTAAGTCTAGTGAAGGAACTTGTAGGTATAATGGAGGATTGGATAAGCATCTAGGACCAATACTTCTTGAGGATTGAGAATCTAAGATAGGAGTAGTCCCGAGGATCGATACTCTTTGAGGATAAGGTAGGGCATCCAAGATAAGAGTAGTTGAAGAGGACCGATATTCTTTGAGGACTAGGAATCCAAGATAAGAATAGTCTTGGAAAGGCATACTTGGTGAACATGCAAATGGGGTATGTGCCTTGAGAGGCGGTGGTGTTTGTGTCCAAATGTAAGCCTCCTAACATTGTGCTCTAATCTAGTGGAGAGTTAGAGCTTGTTAATCAAGGCCTTGCTATATTGCAAATTGATAATGCCGATTATGGTGATGATGCTTGAAGATGCTTATCAATCCAAACTCTTCGTATAAGAATACTTCAATTTGAGTATCCTTGTATCTCGTTGTGTAATTATGAATACTTCCCTAGTTAAGAGGGAGCATTAAAAACTGTAATTAGGTTTGGTCTTCATAATTATCATTGTACTTGTATCAATATGTATTTCATGTAAAATTAAAAAAAAAAGAAAAAAAATATTATTATGATTATTTGTCTATTCAAAGCATGTTCTTCATACTTCTAGGGTTTATTGAGTCAAGAAGAAAATTTTGCATGTGTCAAAGTCCCACTTGGACAATTTCTAACAAAAGGAAAAACTTATTTTGAGTAAAAAAGAGTCGGCTTTCCCCACAAAACCAAGTCGGCCTTGCCTTTCCAAGTCAGCCTTGAAGATGCCCTATTGACCTCCAGGATGGCTATAAAAGGAAGAGATTTTGACCTCATTTTAATCACTCACACACACTTTGATTTCTGTGCAATAAAGGAGAAGAAGAAGAGAGAAGGCCAAGGAGAGAGAGATGAACCTAAGGAAGGAAGACAAAAATTGAATTTTTGCTTGTCTTTGATCACACGTGCCAAGTTGTTGGGGTTACTCTGCAAATTACATGGCCAAAATTTTGTTTTTGCAAAGGTGTTGGGAAAACTCTGTTTCTGTGAAGGTTTTGGGGCAACTCCGTGAAGTTGTAGGTCCAAAATTTTGACTTGAAGAGGTTTTACCAACTTTGATTCTTGTTGACTTGGTTTGGTTGGAGGAGATCTAAAGGAGGGTTTACTTGGTTTCTTATGGAGGTATTGGTCTTGGGTCTTGGATGTCTCACTTTGATATGATTTTGTAAGAAGAGAAGTTGTTTGGGTTTTCCCTCTTATGGTGTTTTTCCTTGGCTCAGAGCCTACATCTTGTGTTCTTTGTCTCTTGTGATCTTCATGCACTTTATGTTTTTGCTAATTCCTTGATGAGGAAGACATAATAAAGTAATAAAATCCAACAAACAATCACAAGTAATTACCAACTAATAGGAATCAACCCTAACTTACAAACATATTGATTTCTCAACACTTGGCATATGGAAAATTTTTTCATTGATTTTATGGAAGCCTTCCCCTATTCCTAAGGGCCTTTTTATTGTGTTTGTAGGCCACTTCTAATGTGACCCAACAAGAAGAGTACTAAACATGGGTGGTGGCTACAACATTAGTGCAAATTTCAAATTTGGCAACGAAAGCCAAGGGTTTCATTATCCATTCTCTACACAACAACTTCCCATAAGTCCTCATGTGAGCCCTGGAAGGAAAAGGGTATTCCAAGAAATTTGAACAATTGGGTTGGTTAAATCTAGGGCCAAAATTGATTGGCTAATGGTCATGTGCTAGCTTAGAGGTTACTTTGATAAGAAGTTTTATACCATTGCATGCTTCGAACCACAGGTAAGGCATACAATATCTAAACAATTCTTGAAATTATCTCAACATTGCCATTCTTCTAAAGTATTAAGAAAAGAGCAATCTACAAAGTGGCTATTGACTCACTGACTTCTTGTTGGCTCAGTGAGGGTGCTAGCCTAGGGCTTTGTTGATAACAATAAGTTTTATGCCATTGCATGTTGGAACCACAGGGAAGGAAAACAATATCCAAACAATTTTTAAAGTTATATTAACAATTCCATTCTTGTAAAATATTAAGAAAATAACCATCTACAAAGTAGTTATCAGCTCACCCTTTATTAGGCTAAGGTCCACTTTGCTGAAATAAGATTTATAATGAAGTGAAACATGTCCTTTGAATAGATTTTGAAGCAATTGCAAAACACTTCTATTGTTATTGTAAATGACTCAAATCAAACATAGTTTGTATAAAAGAACAATTTTTTCTTCTTTCTAGCATTCTTGAATAAATTAGATATTGACAAACATAAACAATTAACAATTCAAAATTACATGATAGAATAAGTGTCAATTGTAGACCCCATCTAAAAGAGAAAAGTAGCTTCAAAAATGAAAGGTGGTAACATACAACCTAGAATATGATGGGATATTGCACTGTCAATGATTATTTGATTGGTAGAAGGGATTGAGAATGAAAGCAAGCCCTATCAATTATGTACTTGCTAGTGTTATAATATTATATATGTAAATTGATTCCCACCTGCATATGTTTCTTAGAACTTATCTATTTTGTGGTCATTTTGATAGCCTAATTATGTTGATGGATGTTAGGAACAATATGCATGCTCGTGCAACACAGTCCTTCTTCTTGTGTTATTTGAAATATTTGGTAACTTAAATGTTATGAACATATATTATGTAAAAATAAATAAAAATAGATAATAAATAATAATCATAATAATATAAATATAATAATAAATAATAAGTAAATTAACTAATGGTTAGTTAGTTAATAATGAAAAGGCATGTCTTAGATACATGCTTGTTCGTGAAAGGGTACTTACTTGGCAATATATACAAGACCCTCATTCTCATTTGTACTCATCTTACATCAATTTTTTATATAATATACAATTTACATTTACTGTCCTACAATGGATGTATTTGCCTACAAAGTATTTTAAATATTTCCGTTGTGTATATGAATTTTGGTCGTTACATTGGTATTGGAGCTGTTCGATCCTCTAGTCGCTCAACGCTGCACAGGTTCGTGTTCTCTGATCCATGTCTTTGACCGTCAAATTCCTCAACATTGTTTTCGTTGAAGCGTTTCGCTACAAGAATTTGGAGTTTCTCCATTTCGCTATCAAACATTTGGCCATTCAATAATAATAATAATAATAATAATATATATGGAAAGAAAATAAAAAACCAAAAACAAAGATTAAAAAGAAATAAAGAAAAAAAATCAAATTCAAAAAAAAAGAAAAGAAAATAAAATAAGTACATATATAAGATTACAAAAAAAAGATTTTAAAAAATAAATAAATAACAAAGGTTATACATTATTGATAAAAAGTACATGATAAAGTTAAGAGAGAATATTTCCAAATATATTTAAAACTTATGTAAGAGAAGGAATAATATTATTTTGATTCTTCATTAAGTGGTTTACAAGCCTGTGGTTTTAGAAACCCATGGTATGCTAAAATTAAAAGAAAAACAAAATCTCTTTATGTGAATGGTATGTTTTACTTTTTACGTGAAAAACATTAACAAAGGTTTTAGAAACCAACCCATGGTAATTGCCCATAGTATTTTAAAAGTAAAAGAAAAACAAAAGGAATAAAAAATTTCTTTATGTGAATGGTAAGTTTTACTTTTTACGTGGAGAATATTAACTGAGTCAAAAGTACATAAAGTGAACATATATTTTATAATATACACCAAAGGTGAATAGCCACGTTTCACTAAGGTTGTAACTTTTCAAAAAGAAAAAAAAATACTATAAATAAAAGATATATAAAGAGAAGTATTATATTATAAAGGGGTATTTAAAAAATTCAAGTCATTTATCAAAGGTTATGTAAGGAGAAAATATCAGTTAAGAGTTTACGTTAAAGTGAAATTGAATTAAAGTTTAAAGAGATATGAAATTTAAAAGACAATAAGATATTTAAAAGAAACCAATTGAGACAATATTTAAATATTTTTTTTTTAAAGTACAAAAGGAAAAAAAAAACATAAGTAGAATTATATAGAAAGAATACTAATGTGAGCTCAATTTAGTATATTGATAACAATTTGTTACAAAATTCCAGTAATCAGAAGATTCCACAGAAGGTTAATCTAGGATGGTCTAATCCATTTTCAGTGAGACAATTTTATATATCACTCCAAAGCTCATATCAACTTGTATTGACAAAGATGATTGTTCCGAGACAAGAAGGCATTCATAGCTGAAAATGATATCAAGCAGAACATATTCGTAGCAGAAAAGAGATCAAGCCTTTCTTCAACAAGCTTTGAGGACAAAGCTTTTCGAAGGAGAAGGCAATGTTATGAACATAAATTATGTAACAATAAATAAATATGGATAATAAATAATAATCATAATAATATAAATATAATAATAAATAATAAGTAAATTAACTAATGGTTAGTTAGTTAATAATGAAAAGGCACGTCTTAGAGACATGCTGTTTGTAAAAGGGTTTCTTACTTGGCTATATATACAGGACCCTCATTCTCATTTGTACTCATCCTACATCAATGTTTTATATAATATACAATTTACATTTATTGTCCTACAATGGATGTATTTGTCTACGAAGTATTTTAAATATTTCCGCTGTGTATACGACTTTTGGTTGTTACATTAACCCTTACCAACTTGTTTAGTATTGGTGTATAATCTTATCGATTACAATATTTCTATCTATTGTAACCACCTAATTGGTTCATGGTTCTTGATATTGCACTTAGAAGTGTCTCAATTAGATTATTAACCTATTTTTAATTTTTTCCTAACTCTAAACTTAGGAAAAGTGGCTAATTAATCAATATTAATTGAGATAAGGCATGAATCATCTAGAAACTCATAGATTGATAAAGAATTAATCTAGGTCCTTAATTAAATTTTAATCTTGGTCATTGGAGGTCCAACAGAGGATTATAAGAAGTCGATGGGCAGATGGAGAACACACTTGAGATCAATTTATTTGGCAATTTGATTTGTAGAGAGCAACAACAGTTGTCAAAAAGCTAGAGAAGGAAGTAGAAATAGTGAGTAGAAAAGACAGTGAGGTTGGAGGAAGATTTCCAGATTCGATGAGTGCATTTGCAGAGAGGCTGAAATTTCTCTTGGAAGCTGCGTAGAGGCTTCATTGTACAATTCGATTTGCTGAGGAAGGGATACATTTTTAGTTCCTCAGGCTAGGTAGAGGTTCCAGAGTGGAAGAGAAACATTTCCCTAGCCAGCAATAGGAAATATGACATGATGAGAGGTCGATTAAGGCAACACGTGTGGTAGGAAACTTCAAGTTGATGCAGAGCCTGTGCAGACCTAGTTGGACGACTTGCTTTACAGTGGTGGTCAAATGCTGAGATTGCTCAGAGTCGGGGTAAATTCCCTCTAGATATTTTTACCATTATTTTCTCTACATGATTTCCAGTTTGCAGCATCCAGATTGTACTCAGAATTTCTCACTGCTGCATAATAATAAAAACCCTCAGTTGTTGCACCGATTTTTCCAAGTTGAGTTTTTTCGGGGACATTTGGCCAAAAATAATTGTGTAAATTTTTATGTGTGTGTGTTAGCAGATTTCTCAGTTTCCAATTCTCTTCCATAGAATTTAATTTGGTGAAAATTGCAGTAGAAAATTATTCGTTATTTGTGTGGGAAAATAAACTCTTAATTAATTTACAGTTAGAAGAATAATTTCCAGTTTCTGTAATAGAAGTTAAAAATTTCACATGGGATCAGAGCGAGGATCAAATAAGTAGCTCAGAGACGAAGAGGGAGAAATTCATTATTCAGAGGGAGAAACAACACAATTTTTCCAAGGACTACTCAGACCCTAGCCAGACAATGCGAGTGGCAGAGCATAAAATCGACTTTTAGTTGCGATAGGCAGGAAGAGTTCAATTTGCTCAGGGCAGGACTCCAACAGGAAAAGGTAGAGCTAGGAAGTATTTCAGGAAAGAAACACATCATAATCATTGAGCAAATTCGAACAAAAGAGGAAGAGAAATTTCACACACAGAGGAAGATTTCTCTTATAGGGTTTCTAGCCAAGAAATATGATTTTCCCAGTTGTAGGAGGTAGTAGTAGCTAGCATAACTGTGCATTCTAGGAGGGAGTGCAAACATCAGAACAACAACTGAGCAAAGGAAGATGGAGTTTCCAAGTCATATTCGAGATGGCCACTGCAGGGCTTAAAGATTAGTATAGGTTGGAGGGAGCCTCCAACTATGTCATCTAGAAGGCTAGGGTGTCCTTCCTTCTAGATGAACATGGCTTGAAAGCCTACGTGGAGAATGTGGTAGCAACACCTCAGGATGCCGATCAACACAAGGAGTACAAGAGGGAAATGGAGAAGACAAAGAGAATGATTTTGGATGGAATCCGAGATCATCTAGTCTCACATGTCACAAAGAAAGGTACAACCAAGGAGATGTCAGATGATCTAGACGAGCCATTTCAAAGTTCTTTTGAGAAGCAGAGGATGTTTCTCTAAGAGAAGCCGAGGAGCACAAGGATGTAGAATGGAGAGAGCATAGATGAGTTCCTCACTAGGATTCAAGTTACCCGAGATCATCTAGTAGCCATTGGGGAGGCACCACAACCCATAAAGGTTGTACAATTGGCACTGAATAATGTCTCAGATGATTGGTAGGTATTTGTCCAAAGTATCTTGGTCAGAGACAAATTGCCAAAGTGGGATAAGATGTGGGCCGATATGCAACAAGAGGAGTTGAGGCGGGCTCTAGCACAAAGTACCATCAACGACAACAACAATAAGGGCATGAAGGGTGAGAAGGAAGAAGAAAATGTGGCCCTAACATCCAAAGGTCCTAGTCAGGGGTGGGGAGAAATAAGAAGAAGGACCTATCTAAGATTAAGTGCTTCAGGTGTAGCGAGTTTGGCCACTATAGTACCTAGTGTCCTCTCAGGAAGAAGGAAAAGTGGGAGAAGAAAAACCAGGCGACAACACATGCTGAGATATATAGGCTGTCCTCTAGATTGAAGGAATATTTCACGATGTTTGCAGCTATACCTTCAGGAGTGAGGTGGGGCGACATGGAGTTGTAGTCCTAGAGCAACACAGACATGGACATGGTCGATTGAGTTGCCCTCCTCATGGACCATTACCTTGCTATGGGGGCCCACAATATTCAGTAGTAGGATGGATCAATGTCAATAATGAAGTCAGATCCAAAGTGATAGTTGAAGGCTAGTAACTGTTAGGTGCTGAGGAGCACAATGAAATGTTGACATCAGAGTAGGTAGCTTAGTGCAGAGTTGGAAACAATGCAAATTCTTCAGTAGAAAATGCAAATTATAGTAGCAGTGAGAGACCCGGGAGACAAATGTATCATACTGAACATAGTTGATTCAATATTTCAGATGCTTCTAAGTTGCTGTAGTTGCAGTTGAAACATCAAAAAATGAGAGAGAGTTGCAGTGCAGATGCAGTGTTGGCAACAATACAACAATGTCAACAACAACACAAATGAAGCATCAGAGTTGCGCAGTGGTTGGTGGGCAGTAGCCAGGCAACAACAATGTGACAAAGGGTGGTATAGAGACAAGGTGTTGTGCCAGAGTGTGTAGCTCTAGACATAACACCTTCCTTGCTAAGAGCGAGCCCTAGTTTCTGTAGCATCAGAAGTATTCTGGTCTCAAAACTTTGTGGAGAGGCTAAAACGCAACAATTCTCCATAACCCAAAAATCATTTTTGGAAATTCCACTTAGACATGTATCAATTAGATTATTAGCCTATTTTTAAATATTTCATAAGTCTAAACTTAGGAAAAGTGGCTAATTAATCAATATTAATTGATATAAGGTGTGAATAATCTAGAAACTCATATCGATAGGGAATTAATTTGGGCCCTTAATTAAGTTATAATCTTGGTTGTTGGAGGTCCAACATAGGATTATAAGAAGATGTCGATGGGTAGATGGATAACACACTTGAGATCGATTTCCTTGGCAATTCAGTTTCCAGAGAGAAACAACAGTTGCCGGAAAGCCAAAGAAGTAAGTGAAAACTGTAAGGGGAAGAGACCGTGAGGCCAGAGGAAGATTTCCAGATTCAGTGAGTACATTTGCAGAGAGGCCAAAATTTCTCCAGGACGCTGCATAGAGCCAACGTAGACTATGAAAGAACAAAAAGAAAAAAGAAAGACTATGAAAGAACAAAAAAAAAAGTGCATATAAAAAATAACAACGATTAGTAATCAAAGAAAGGAGATGTGTAATACTTATCTCTTTAAGGAGAGTCAACTCCCTCTTAATCTTAGACCTGTTCATGAAACTTGTTCTCACATTAGCATGATGCCATTTTTGTCATCTTCAAGAGCTGGATCTTCTTCTTACACGAAAAGGATTAGTTAGGGTTTGTTCCTAGGGTTTTCTAATTCAAACCTTTTCAAGGGTTTACAAACCCCAGATTCTCTAAAGTCTTCAAGATCTTCCATTTAAGAATTGCAAATTATACAAACATACGAAGTTGCAAAACCCCTAGAGATGAAATTGACAAACCTTCTATATGAAGTTCATTCATTCATTGATCACAAAAACCTAATCTTCATATGCAAAGGAATGATTCAAATGCTAACATATCAACCATCTTTAGTATCTCTAAAAAAACTCTTTTATAATACGACACGTACTATTAAGAGAGCATAAGATTGTTTCATGTGATTTAACTATGACCTAGAAAACTTAAAACAATTTATTGATTGCGAATAAACAAATATTATATGTACCTTCTTCAACCTTACCTTATCCATGTAGAGATTAGTTCTTTGACATTTCTTCAGTTGACATGTATTATCTTTCTTCAACAGAGGTACTTCGAACCTTCAACCATCGAACTAGGATGTAGACCATAAATGTTTCTTTGGATTGCTCACAATGTTCTTTGTCTAGGTTTACATACATCATTTGTAGAGGAGGCTTATTTTCTCCATAATCTCTCATCCCTCTTGATCATATATATCAGAGTTCATTATGTTAGAGAAGTCAACTTTATTGATGTAATTAGTCCTTATGTATAGGAGGGAAGTCTTGGTAACATTGCTTCTTCTCATATTACAGAGATGGGCTTCATATATCTTCAGAATACATTAGGGAAAATTTTAGGGGCGAAATTAGACAAATGGGCTATTTTTTAGACATTTTTCTAAAAACAATTCACCAATTTGGTTAAAAATTCACTTATTTTTTACATATATATAAGTAAATGGATGGTATTCACGAAAAAATTACTAATTTTAATAGTAAATTACATTTTTTTTATTGAATATTCACCTACATTCTATACACATGAATTTTCAAACTAAAATAGTTGCCTACAATACTATATATAGGAAATTATTTAAATCCTTAAAAAATACCTTGGATTACATTCATCCTTAGTAGTTTGGTCCTTTTCCATAGAGTCTACATAAAATCTCGGTATTTTAGATAAATTTGGTTTCTTATTGCACAAAGGTATGGATGAACATTGACCTTTCCAAAAGATATGTCATAGACAACTTGTTCCTCAGATTTTGATGTAGAATACTTTGCACTTTACTCTTGATTTATACTTCTAATTAGCCTCCCAAGTTCCTTGAGCAAATAACCTTTGTCAAGAAGTTGTGGATCTCTGCCTTAGATCTGTCACATAGATTATGAGCCTTAGATTTTTCATAATTTTGACCTTTGCATATAAGTTATGTCTTTTATATGTAACACAAAGTTAACACCCCCCAAGTGCTCCAAACAATGTGTCTTAGAGTTCACATAAAATCACATAAGACATTGCCTCAAAAACACATATATATATTGCCACAAAATTTGCATAATACTCTGCATAGGTTGCCACATAATTCAAATTCTTCTATGGAGAAATTCATCATTTGTATTACTATTAAAAAATTCTTGGATGTTTTTATAATTTGGATCTTGGTGTCATCATGAATGCTTTGGATTTTAGAGATATGATGCTACAATAAGCTTGGATGTCATAGAGAAATGTTTCCATAGAACCTTCACATTGGGCACATAAACAATGCCTCAGATTTGAGATGATGGTCTTTCGTATAACTAGCATAGTCCCCTTGTAGCTTACATTTCCAGAAGTATAGTGACTCAGAGAAATTCAAATTTCCACAAGAAGGTGTTACAAAAACTTGAGTTATTCGTTTCTTCGTTAGAGCGAGGTCATATGAATCTTTCTTTGACTTTCTGAACTTCATAAAATAAAATATTTTCTAAACTTCGACCTTCTTTTCTTGTATACATCAAAGAGATAAATGAGATGAAATGTATACTCCATATAAGGGATGGAAATAGGATTTGATCACAATACTTTGATGTCACAAAAAGAAATAAATTTATTACAAAGGTGCCATTGCAATTTGGATCTGAACTTTAATTTGATTTGGATATAATATAACACAAATATTTCTTACTTTCTTCGGATTCCATCCATAGATCAATGCAACATATTTTCATCATAGAACTTGGATAAGTACCTCCCAATTCAGTCAAGTCACCACAGGTTTTGGATAGGAGCTACAAGCCACCATACATATTCAAATATGTGCTACAGACTCTCTTATTTCTTCAATCTTCCTTAGCTCTGATTGCATGTTGAGAAACGAAGTGCAATAGGATTAAGCTTGATTTCTTTGTCTTCATAATTACTTGTGAATGTTAAATCTTTGTTGTTACTTATGTGTTCTTCATCAAGCATTTATACAATTTTTTAGTCTTTCAAGAAAAGCAAAGAGATAAGAGACAATGTAATGTTCCAAACTAGGAAAAATATTGCTATGCAAAGCAAACACTAAAAACAACACCATAAAATTGAAACATTCAATGCACACCCATAAAAAAGTCTAGGAACAGCGAACAGTTGAGCCATTTTATTATAATCTAGGAGAAAAGTACAATAATGTGGAAGTGGTGTACTTGGGCTTGTCTCAATGGCAAGTGTGATCAAGCCTAGGTGGTAATATGTCAAGCCCATATGGTGCAAGTAATTGTTGCAATGATGCCATGCACTGCCCTTCTGAAACTGTGGTGTCTGCTGCAAAGAGGTTGCTGGAAACCCCACCTATGGTGCTCAGAGAATTACGTGAAATTAACCCTAGCCTCTCCACCAAATGCCTAGAATAACCCATGAAGGAATTGGCCAAATGTTGACCTCAAAATTTTGGCCCAAATTCCCCTTAGCTCCTCTAGGTATTGGTTGTGTTGGGACCCCTGTTTGACCCCTTAGAAATGCCTAAAAAATTCTATAAAATTAGGAGTGTGATCCATGCCCAAAACCCAGAAAAACCCAGAAAGCGTTTCCCTTGGTTCCAACCTTCAAAAATTGACCCTTCACAGCTTGGCCCTCCTCCAATTTCGAATTATGTTGCTGTGACTGTTCCTATCAATCTATGCTATCCTAACTCCAACAATCCTCCTCAAATGGCTCTCCAAATGATCTCCCAACCTCCTAGCTCCAAACTTCCCCAGATGGTGTTGCCCTAAAGAGTTTCACTCCAATGATTGCACCGTCATGGAGGAGATGACACAGTGCTACGTGTGATGAAATGAGAGTTGCATGTAGGATGGCCCTCTTGTGTATAGATAACCCCTATACTCCTGAAGAAGATGAAGGATGCTCTTGTCTCCCCAACTTCCTGGAGTGCCTCATGCTAGGACTGCACAATCCCTGTGTTGTTGTTACTCCCCCTGCTGCTAATACTCGACTTATAGCTGTTGTAACTCGTCTCCCTACTGTTGCTACAAACTGAGATGAAGAAGAGCTCCCTTCTAGGGTTGGAACTCGAAGTCCACCGAAACAAAGGTTGAGATCTCCGCTCATTGACACTCGTGTGCTAAACAACATAGTAACCCGGCTAAGCAACTTGAGCAATTAAGATTGAGTTCAATATGTCAAAAGATACCAAATGAGGCTGGGCCTCCTCTATTTATAATTTGTGGGCCTCTTTTCCCATGTGGGCCCCCTAAAATTAGCAATTCGACTTTCCCTCCTTAGTCATTCGAACTTCCCTCTAAGGTGGTGTGTATTTCCTCATGTGGGTGGTCCCCACGCTATGCCAACAAAATATTTCGGCCCCTTTTTCCTTCCTAAATCTTTTCGAAAAATCTCATGGCCTCCAAAATTGTCAAAATTGTAGAATAAATAAACTTGTAACAATTTAATTTCGGAAGGGACATTACAGTCCTCCCCTCCCAAATGTTGCTTGTCCCCAAGCAACTTCAGGATTGTATGCTCACGTATGTGTTCACCCTCCCACATGGCGTTGATGCAGGAGTATCAAAACTTAGCCAACAATGTGAAAACTTTTTCACTTGTTGTGGCTAAACAGTTTGAAATTCATTGACTGAGGGGTCAAAACCAGTTTTTACTGAGAGGGTTGGATCTCTCAAACAATTTGTTATAATTCATTATTGTAATAAGTTAGAGACTATCTTATTTTAGATTCATAGATAGAGTTGTTTTCATAGGTGTGAGGGAGAGCTAAGAAATAGAGGAATTGTTGTTAGATCTATTAAGAATAGAAGATTGCTGTTAGATATTGTTAGAGAAATATTTGAGTGATAAAAGGGAGAAAAATGTAATGAGCAAGGATTGGAGGATTGGAGAGGCTTGGAGTGGAGGGAGATCTCAAAGAGTGTGTGTGGATTGTATTTGTGTAAACAAAGGTCCTTTTCCTGTGTAATCTGGCCAAGGCCGAGACCCTGTGTTATTATTATAAATAAAATTAGTATTTTGTGCAACGTTCTTTAATCGGCCCGTGGAGGTCTCAAATGTTGGTTTTCCTTTTTGAAATCCATACAATATTGATCTAGTCTGTGTTTTCCATGATTGCTAATGAATTGTTGTTCTAAAGGGACAATCCGGGGGCACATTGCTTCATTCTGGTTCCACAGGCAGAAAACACCCAAAATACACTAAATATCGGGCCCAAACACGTTTAAACAGAGAATCTGGACCTCAAGTGATTATAGAGTGGAGTTTTATTTCTATGGGGTCCGTAGAACCTAATCGCATTGACATATTGGGGTGGGGTTATATATATATTAAAGTGGCCATTGTAAATCGTCGATAGCGATAACGATATCGCATTGGACCAAAGGAAAAGCACCGATATAAGAAGCCTTGTGTTGACCGATCGCCGATACTGCGATCGGATCATGATCGTTCGACCGTCAGATTTGGATCTGCGGAAGTACACATATAATTGTTGGAAAAGGCGTTCAAGCGCAGTTTTAATGTTTTGAAGGGTTTTTTGGATCTCGAAAAGGGAAAGCCATTGTTATAAAAGGATTTGGGTTCTGATAGAGAGAGGGGCGATTGTGGGTTTAAAGATCAATTGTGGGTTTTATTAAACCATTGTTTCTGCTGCACCATTTTTGGTATTAGAGCAGAAGCAAGTGTTGTTTGTAGGGAAGATGCCACCGAGGAGAGGAATTGGTCGAGGAAGACCAGAACCAAATGCAATTCTATTAGAAGAGGTGCAGAGTTTGCATGCACCAATGGAGACAGCCCAAAGAAGAGCGCTTGATGATGGAGCTGAGAGCTCTTCAGAAGAATCTGTTGCAGATGTGGGAGAAATAGAGGAAGACAATAAAACTGCCAAAGTTCTCAAGATGCTGGTAAAAGTAGGAAGCAAACCCAAGATGGAGATCCCTATGTATGAAGGGAGTCTGAACGCATAGGAACTTATGGATTGGATCAGATCCATAGACCAATACTTTGACTATGAAGAGGTTGAGGAGAATAAGATGGTGAAGTTTGCAATCACTAGATTGAAGGGTCATGCAGCCATCTGGTGGGACAAGGTACAAACATCAAGAACGAGGAAAGGAAAATCTAAGATCAAGCAGTGGGACAAAATGGTAAGTAAACTAAAAGCCAAGTTTTTGCCTAAAGACTATCATTTGAATCTTTCTAAGCAATTGCAAAATCTAAAACAAAAAGGAATGTATGTTAAGGAGTATACAGAAGAATTCAATAGATTACGTATTAGAGCAGGGCATGTAGAAGACGATGTGGAAAAGATAGCTAGATATATAAATGGGTTAAGGTATGAGATACAAGATGAGATTAGCTTGTTAAGTCTAAAAACTGTTGAGGATGCCTATCAAGCAAATCTGAAGGTAGAGGAGAAAATATTGAGGAAACAAAGTCAAAGAAACAGAGGAAAGAGCTTAGTGAGAGGAAGAGGAGCTGCAAGATCCAAAGGAACACAACATTATCATGAATTAGGAAGCTCAAGTGGCAGACTACCACAGAGGGGTGAAGCTAGCAGAGGAAGATTTGTGCCTAGAGGAAGAGGGCGAGGACGAGATGTTAGGTGTTATACCTATGGAGAGTGGGGACACATGTTGTGGGACTGTCCTCATAAAAAATCAACAAGCTAGAGGGGTGCAAATGTGGCTGAGGCAAAGCCAGAACCACCTTGACTTGTGGAGAAAGAAGAACCCCCTGAAGAAGGTGAATCACTGCTATTTAGAAGAACTTTTCTTAGAGTAGAAAAGGAGGTTGGAGAACCTGCGAAAGAAAGAACTTGTTCAGAACCACATGTAAATCAAAGGGTAAGTGTTGTAAGGTCATAATTGACAATGGGAGTACTGACAATCTTGTGTCCACAAATATGGTGGATAAGCTTGGGTTAGCAAGGACGGCACATCCTGCACCCCATAAAGTGTCTTGGTTACAGAAGGGCCATCAAGTCATTGTGACACAACAATGTAATGTGGAAATGTAGATCAGTACATACAAGGAAGTAATCCTATGTGACATAATGCCCATGGATGTATGTCATATACTATTGGGGAGATCATGGCAATTTGACCAGAAGGCGATTCATGGTGGGAGAAGGAATACCTATACCATAGAGAAGGATGGAAACAAGCACATGTTATTGCCATTAAAGAATGATGTTGATAAAGGATTGCCTGAAAACAATATCATGTTGATAAGTGGTAAAGAATTGCTACATGAGGTCGACAAAAGCAAGTAGTTGCACTTCGCTATCATAGGAAGGACCAAGGTAATCTTAACTTCTATGAATTTAAATGATTTGCCTGAAGAAATTAAAGCTATGTTAGATAATTTTATGGATATCATTGTGGATGAATTACCGAATGTATTACCATCGATTAGAAGTGTTAGCCACCATATCAACTTAATACCAGGGGAAAGTCTACCCAATAAAGCTGCATATAGACTAAATCCTCAGGAAAATGCTAAAGTGGGAAGGCAAGTATAGGAACTGATGGAAAAGGGGCTGATCAAAGAGAGTATGAGCCCACGTGCTGTGCCAACAGTACTCAGTCCGAAGAAGGGAGGAGAATGGCGCATGTGCATAGATTCCAGAGCTATCAATAAGATAAAAATTAGGGACAGATTTCCTTTGTCCAGAATGGATGATTTAATGGACTGTTTGAGTGGATCCAAATACTTCACTAAGATAGATTTGAAAAGAGGGTATCATAAGATAAGGATTCGGGAAGGCGATGAATGGAAAACTGCCTTCAAAACAAATAGTGGATTGTATGAGTGGTTAGTGATCCCTTTTGGGCTCACTAATGCACCCAACACGTTCATGAGACTAATGAACGAAGTCTTGAAGGAGTATGCAAGTAAATTTTTCATTGTTTACCTTGATGATATTCTGGTTTTTAGCAAAATTAAAGAGGAGAATTTAGAACATCTTAAGTTGGTCTTGAGAACTATACAGAAGGAGAAACTACTAATCAATTTGAAGTGTAGTTTCATGAAGGAGGAGCTGGTGTATTTGGGATTTGTGGTTTCTAAGGAGGGCTTGAAGATAGATCTAGAGAAGGTACAAGTAATCCGGAACTGGCCTACTCCTAGAAGCATATTTGAGGTAAGAAGCTTCCATGGACTTGCTAGTTTTTACAGAAAGTTTATAAGAGGGTTTAGTCAAGTTTGTGCACCAATCTTTGAGACAATCAAGGAGGTCAATCAGCCATTTCGATGGACAGAAGCCATGGAAAAAAACTTTAATTTGCTGAAGAAGAAGATTACAGAAGAGCCAATTCTAGCATTACCTAATTTTGAGAAAGCCTTTCAAGTAGAAATAGATGCAAGTGGGGTAGCAGTTGGTGCAGTTCTAAGCCAGGAGCAATGGCCAATAGCATATTTCAACGAGAAACTGAATGATGCGAAGAAGAAATATTCTTTTTATGACAAGGAGTTTTATGCTATTGTGCATGCATTGAAAAAGTGGAGGCATTACTTACTGCCTAAAGAATTCATCTTATATTGAGACAATCACGCTTTATAGTTTATTAATAACCAACTGAAGCTAAATCAGAAGCATGCCAAGTGGGTAGAATTTCTGCAAAGTTTTACTTTTGTAATAAAGCATAAGAGTGGTTAGTCTAATAAAGTAGCAAATGCATTGAGCAGGGTAAGTTTTCTTTTGCAAGAGTTTAAAGTGGGTGTTGTAGGATTTGAGGAAATGATAGAAATGTACAAGGATGATGAAGATTTTAGAGATATCTACACAACAATTCATAATCCAATCAGCCATAACAAAGGTCAGTGGATGGACTACCTCATTCAAGGAGGCTTATTATTTAAAAGCAACAAGTTATGTATTCCCAAATGTTCCATGAGGGAGAATATAATCAAGGAGAAACATAGTGGAGGGTTATCTGGTCATTTTGGACAAGATAAAACCTTCTCCCAGGTGAATGCTTTTTATTATTGGCCGAAAATGCAAATGGATGTTAAAAAGTTTATTGAGAAATGCATGATATGTCAGCATGCCAAAGGAAGGAGTCAGAATATAGGATTGTATTAGCCATTTCCCATACCAAATCGACTGTGGGATGCAGTTAGCATGGAATTTATTTTGGGATTGCCAAAAATTCAGAGAGGAAATGATTCTATTTATGTTGTAATAGATAGGTTTTCTAAAATGGTGCATTTTATTGCTTGTAGGAAAACTAGTGATGCAACACACATAGCTAATTTATTCTTTTTAGAGATTGTAAGATTGCATGGTTTACCTGTAAGTATTGTATCAGAACGAGATACCAAGTTTGTAGGGCATTTCTAGAGGACACTTTGGAAGAAACTAGGAACCAACCTCAATTTTAGTTCAACATACCATCCTCAGATAGATGGACAAACTGAAGTAGTGAACAGAAGCTTGGGGAATATATTAAGGAGTTTAATATATCAAAATCCCAAACAGTGGGATTTGGCATTAGCTCAAGCTGAGTTCGCTTACAATGATACACCAAACCAAAGCACTGGAATGAGTCCATTTTAGATTGTCTTTGGAATGCATCCGAGAGGAGTGTATGAGCTTAGAGATTTGGGAAAACAGGAATCTAGGAGTGCAAGTGCTGAATATTTTTCCGAACAGATGCAAAGATTACAGGAAGAAGTCAAAGATAAATTGCAGGAGAACAACAACAAATACAAGTAGAGAGAAGACCTGAAAAGAAGAGAGAAAGAGTTCCAAGTGGGAGAATTAGTGATGGTGCATTTGTGGAAAGAGAGATTTCCTACAAAAACTTACAACAAACTGAAAATGAAAAGGTAGGTCCTTTTAAAATAATAAGGAAATTTTTGGCCAAGGCATATGAGATTGAGTTACCAGAAGGGATTGGAATATCCCCCATTTTTAATGTTGCAAACTTATATCCATTTGGAGTGGCAGAGACAGAGTTGCAGAAAGAAGATACAGGTGTTGAAGTTCAAACCGTGAACTGGGAGGAACATGTACCAAAAGTAGTCAAGAAAGAAGTTGAAGCTATCTTGGATCAAAGAATATCCAAGAAAACCAGAGGGCAGACATATTTCCAGTATCTAGTCAAGTGAAAGGAGCAATCAGTGGAAGATTCTAGTTGGTTGACAGTGGCAGAACTATAGAAGTATGGAGTAAGTCCTGAAAGTTTGAAGGACAAGTATTTTCTTCCCTAGGAGTATGATGCAGGAGCATTGGAACTTAGCCAGCAATGTGAAAACTTGTTCACATGTTGTGGCTAAACAATTTGAAATTCATTGACTAACGGGTCAAAACCAATTTTTACTGAGAGGGTTGGATCTCTCAAATAATTTGTTATAATTCATTATTTTAATAAGTTTGATATGAAAATCACTCTTGAGTGATCTCAGTTAAATAATTATTGAATGAAGGTATTACAGACTCATGTGCTGGTGTGTCTATGTTATTTTAGGCAATGGATCGATTAGATTGCAAAATACACAGACATTGGAAGAATGGAAAACAGTAAGAGGAACATAGTAAGCAAATGCAAGAACATAATAGATTTAATAAGGAGTTCACCCTATCCTCCAGGGCTACGTCTCCGGTCCAACTTTCAATGGTGGCCTTTTTTTATTGTGTCTTTAAAAAAAAGTTTTTATAGTGAGGAGTTCAATTTGAGTCTCCTGAAATAGATAATGGGTAGGGTGGTTCTTGGATCCCCCAAGCCACTTAGAGTGCACAGACTCTTTTCCTCACCATATCTTGACCTCTTTGGTCTTTAATGGGAGGAGCCCAATGTGGTACTCAATTCCAGATAGGTCCTCTCAGGGATTGCTTGAACCTCTCAAGCTTTCTGTTTGCTCGATGCTGCCTTATGTTGCAGGTCAGCTCGGCCTTCTGTCTTTCTGCTTCTTGATTTACTGTCTCTTCTTTTCTTTGTTTCCGTTCTCTTCTACTCTCAGTGTCCTCTGTTCTCTGTCTATTCATGGCTTTAAATCCAATCTGTCTTTGACTGTTCACTTCCTCTTCCGTCCCCATCGGATCGCTTGCTGTTGCTCGCTTGGAGTTCCCTGTCTCTGTGTCATTGTCAACAGCTGACAGGGAGTGGCCACTTGTCCTCTCGCGAACTACGCTAGCTCTTCCTTATCAATTCAATTTTCTAGTTACGCTGTGGTATGACTCACCCGCCATCTCAGCGTCAAATCGAACTTCAAACTCCTTTATGCCGTGGCTTAATCCCCTGTCAAATCTGGTTCCTCCATCGGGTGCAATCTTCACCGTCAGATCTGAAGCCCCTAGATCCTACGACATTCGCTCATTTCACACAGTTGACTCGCTCGACTGTTAATGTGCGATGAGTGGTGGTTTTCTTTCTCATCCGTGTGCCACGCGTTGGGCGCTGAATGGAATCGCTCGTTTTTCTCCAAATCCGCTTACCGCCTAAGAGTGCCCCCGATATAATGTTGGTTTTGGAGTGTAGGACCCGCCTTTCGCCTTAGCGCTTTCCCACAGCTTCCCGGCTTCCATGCGACTGAGCGCTTTTGGGGCTTTTCCTTCTCAAGGGGTTTTGCCCAGCGATGCGTGAGTAACTCTAAGATTAGAAATGCCCTCTGTTTCCCGATCCGAGTTTCCTAATGGCCAGTTTTTCCTCCTGCATGGACTCCATGGGCCTCGGTCAGCGTGCTTTGATCAAGGTCCTCGTTATTCCTGGCTGGCCGCAATCTTCCATTGTCTAGAGGTCTTCCTGATCACTTTGTGTCCATGGATTCGAAGTCTGTCTTATCTTAATACAGTCATGGCACTTTGATAATCTTCATGGATCCAATTCGGATCATGGTCTTCCCACTGAAAAAGCTTTTGGACCACCAAAAGTTGGTTGTCAAGCATCGACTAAGTGAGGGTACAATTGTCTCACTTGTCCAATCTCTATTCACTTTACACTGCTCGGCTTTGAACCCTTGAGTCCTACTCTGAGGTACTCAACATCTCCTCTGCACGTCGTCCTCACTTTCTTGTCCAAAATTGTGTCTTCCGATAATTCATTAAGATATTCAGGTAGCAGGTCATCAATAGAAGGTAATTGACTCTGCTCTTCAGGATCCTCAATTAGAGAGGGTTCAAACAATCTCAAGCAATCTACATTCACGACTGAGTAGATGTGCATGTAAGCTGGTAGATCAAGGTGTAAAGCATTTTCACCAATCTTCTCAAGTATCTTGAAGGGTCCATACCTGATAGGCTTTAGCTTTTTACCTTCACCTTACATCCTATCCTTGTTGATATACAGCCAGACTTGGTCACTAACTTGAAAACTATGCTCCATCTCATGCTTACCATGCCTTGCCTTGTATTTGGCTTGGCTCCTTTCCAGCTATTCCTGTACTGCCTAATGGATCTCTTGGATCTGTTTAATGAACCTAGTTGCCCTGTCTATATCATTGTGTCCCTCAACTGTGGTATCTTTACCAAAGACAAAATCCAAAGAATACCTTGGGGTGAAACCAAAACAGGTCTCAAAAGGAGATCTATGTGTAGAAGAATGTTTTTCTCTGTTGTAAGCATGTTGCACATAACACAAATGTTCATCCCAAAGCTTAGGATGTTTGCTACAATATCCTTTGAGCAACTGGATCACTGTCTTGTTGACTACTTCTATCTGGCCATCAGTTTGTGGATGAAAAGCTGTGCTTTTCTTCAGTTTGGTGTCCATCAGTTCCCACAGACTTGAGAAAAACTTCCCCACAAATCGGGTGTCTCGATCAGATACAATGGAAGTGGGTAATCCAAAATGAACCTATACATGTTCAAAAAATAGCTTCGTCATTTGTTCAACTGTAATCTGTTTATTACAAGGTATCAAAATACACATTTGTTGAACCTATCCACAACAACGTATAGATAATCATGACCTTTCCTAGATTTAGGCAGTCCTCCAACAAAATCCATGGAAACACTTTCCCAAGGGTGAGAAGGAACTGGTAATGGAGTGTACAAGCCTAGTTTTCTATTGTTGGGCTTGCTTTTAGCAAACATAGTACACCCTCTTACATATCTAGAAATTGTTTCATTCATTTTCGGCCAATAACAAAATCTTTGTAGCTGTGTAATTCTTTTACTTACCCCAAAGTGACCGGATATCAGAGAAGTGTGTGCTTCTCTAACTATATTTACTCTCTCAGTTTGTGGAATGCAGAGTTTCCCACAATGATATAAGAGTCAGTCCTTTACATGATAGCCCAATTCTTATACTCTTTTGCCTCGACTCAAAGTTGCATATACATCTTTAAAGTCTAGATCTTGAGCATATTGTTCAATGTAGCTTTCATGTAGTACAAAATAATGCTTAGGTATAGTAGATGCATTTATAATGGGTCTAGACAACATGTCTGCAACTTTGTTATGTATGCCCTTTTTATATCTGATGACTATTGTAGAAAACCCATCCATCTGTAGTGTCTTGATTACTTCAACTTAGTTTGGGAGTGCAGATATTGAAGTGGTTGATGATCAGTATGTATTACTGTCTCTTTGCCCATTAAATAATGTTTCCACTTTTTCACACTCTAAACTAATGCATACAATTCTTTATCATATGTAGGACAGTTAACTACTACAGAATTAAAAGTCTCAGAATGATAACATATGGCTTTACAGTGTTGTGTCAACACTGCTCCCATGGCATAGTCACTGGCATCTATTTGGATCTCAAATGGTCTTTGTAGATCAGGCAGTGCTAGTACAGATGTTGTACTGATCTTTTCTTTCAAGGTGTCGAAGGCTTTCTGATGTTTCCCTCCCCACTGAAGCACCTTGTTCAATCCTGTCAAAGCATGTAAGGGAGCTGCAATTGAGGAAAAGTTAGAGATGAACTTCCTCCAATATTGTACTACTCCTAAGAAGCTTCTCACTTTTGTAGCAGACTTGGGATTAGGCCAGTTTACAATGACTGCCACTTTAGAGGGATATATTTTCAATTCACCACCCCCTACTTGATTTGATATTCACCCTATGAGTGACATCAACTAAATATTGATTGTTTAAAGGTATTATAGACTCATGTGTTGGTGTGTGTTCTATGTTATTGAAGCAACGAATCGATCAGATTTCCAATACACAGACAATAAAATGGAAAGACAGTAGAGAAATACAGTAAGCAAACACAAAGACACAAGAATTTTAATAAGGAGTTCACCCTATTCTCCAGGACTACATCTCTGGTCTAGCTTTCAGTGGTGGCCTTGTTTTATTGTGCCTTTAAGCAAACAATTACAATACAGGGACTCAATGTGAGTTCTCCTAAAGCAGGTTTGCTTGGCAAAGTGGTTCTTGGATTCCCCAAGCCACTGGAGTACACAAACTCTTCTTCTTCCTACCAACTCTGTGACCTTCTAGTCTACGGTGGAAAGAGACAAATGTGGTGCTCAGTCCAAATAGATTCATCTATGGGACGGCTTGAATCTCTCAATCTCTCTGGTGCTCGATGTTGCCACTGGTCAGCTCGGCCCTCTGTCTCTTCTGATTTTGCTTTACTATCTTCTTTCTCTGTGTATTCCATCCTCCTCTCAGTATTCTGGTCTTTTCTCGTCTCTCCAACTTCACTTGTGTATGCTTCCATCGTTCATGGCTTTGAAGCCATTCGAACTCGTGCCTATTCGGTTCCTCTTCTGCCTCTATCAATTCACCTTCTGCAGTTGTGCTTGGAGTTCCCTGTTCGGCGTCAGCATGAACACTTAGGGAGTGGCCACTTGTCCTCCTCTAAATGGCGCCAGCCTGCTTCATCAGTTTGTTTCTTCAGTTACATCGTGGATGAATTATTTCCTCCACCATGGTGGTCAAACAGATTCCAAATATTTACAAATCACGGCATATTCCTTCATCGATTCCGCTTCTTCCATCGAGCTTGATCTCAATCGTCCAATTTGGGGCCTCCAGATCCGACACCATACACACGTCTAGTGCGGTTGACTTGCTTGACCGATAACGCGTGATCAATGGCATTTTTCTCTCGCCTCCGCTTAACACACATCGATCATTGAGTGGGATCGCTCCGCTTCGTCCAAAACCTCTTACCATTTGAGGGCACCCTGCTCAATACCGCTGGTTTCCAAAGTGTGGGTCCTGCCTTGTACGTTTAGCGCTTTTTTCCTTTTCCACTCGCGGTTCTCCAGTTCGCCATGCATCCGTGTGCTCGGGCTTCCCCCATTTTGGCCCTGTTTGCCCAATGATGTGTGATTAGTGCTAATCGCACATCAAAATTCACCTCCTTTTCCTGATATGGGGCTCCCAGGGGCTACTTTGACCTCCTGTGCAATCTCCATGGGCCTCGGTCAGTGCGCTTTGACCGAGGTCCTCGTCATTCCACGTTGTCTGCCATTGCCACTGGTTCAGGGGTGTTTTTGATCGCTATTTTGGAATTTTTAGAGATTTGTCCCGACTTGATATAGTCATGGTTCTTTGACAGTTCTTGATGGATCCAATTCGGATCACTACTATATGACCCAAATAATTTAGAGATGTTTTCCAAATTCACATTTTGAGAGTTTAACATAAAGTTTTTCTCTTTTCAAAACATCTAATGTCTTCTTAACATGCTTTAAGTGTTCCTCCCACGTTTTACTAAAACTGAGAATGTCATCTAGATACACAATAACGAAATCATCAAGAAAAGGCCTGAGTACATCGTTCATTAATCTCATGAAAGTAGCAGGGGCATTGGTCAAGCCAAAAGGCATAACCAACCACTCATACAATCCCTGCTTTGTTTTGAAAGTAGTCTTCCATGCATCTTGCTCTGCAACTCTGACCTGATGGTATCCACTGTGCAAGTCTAGCTTAGTGAAATAAACAACTTCCTTCAATTGATCTAAAAGATCATCTATGTGAGGAAGGGGATAATGATTTTTTATTGTTATCTTATTCAGTGCTCAGTAGTCGATGCACATTCTCCACGAGCCATATTTCTTTCTCATGAAAAATTGGTGACCCACATGGTGATGTGCTAGGCCTGATGAACCACTTCTCAAGCAACTCCTACACCTGCTTCTTGATTTCAGCATTCTCTAAAGCAGACAACCTGTACATTCCAATGTTAGGCAATGGAAAATCTTGCTACAAAATAATATCATGTACTATTTCCTTTTCGGGTGGCAGACCTTTAGGTTCTTGAAATAGGACATCATACTCTGAAACAATCTTTTTCTATATCATCTTGCTGCT